>PVKN010019098.1:0-16522 GCA_004027915.1 Capromys pilorides | reverse complement strand
ACAGTGCTTTGGGTAAGTTCTACAGCTAAGAATTATCTGATATCAACCTTGACAAATACATATACTAGGGCTTTCTCTTTCTCTTATTCCAATTTTGCCAAAAGGAGCATCCAGCCTACATTTCTGAGTTTTTGAAGGTAAGGTGTAATTGTAAAGTAGTTCTCTAACAACACTGTGAAATGCATCTTTTATTAAAAAGTATTGACTGTTTCTATGACCACTAGTATATAAATTTCATTAAACACTAGAAAAAAATTAATTTTGATTTAACCTAGTACAGTGGAAGTCTATTCTAAGACACCAATAACTGGGTAAATGAACCTAAGCGTAATGATTCATGGTCATATACTTGTTATTTGCCATGTTCTTGAGTATCTGCTCAATAGGCGAAGCACCCAGACTGAAATACAAGACAATGTGTTGAACTCTAGACAAATCCCCTTCTCTTCCAGCTATTCAAAATCTAGCAAAGGAGCATGAAATACAGTGTAATAGAGTTAATGCAGTCTTACAGTAAGGATATGCACAGAACACTACCGTAGCAGGTACAAGGGCTAGCTCACGTTAACCTGAAGAATCAGGAGGTGGCCCAGAAGGGGTGAGAGTCGTATGCCCTCCTCGAGCTGTTGCCTGACCTGCCTCACACGTGCTGAGAGATAGTTGGGCAGGTGAGAAAGAGAGAAAAAACAGCATCTGAAAAGAGGAGACTTGAAAAGTTGCCAGGTATTAGCTTCGCTATCGCTCAGGCACAACAGTGACAACCACAACTTAGAGACGATGTTTAAATTGACTCATGATTCACTGGGCAGAGCAACATGGCCGAGGAAAGCTGCTCAGTTTGTGGAAACCAGGAAGCAGAGGAAGAAGGGAGAAGCCAGGGAGGAAGACCCACCCTTCAAAGACATGGCCCGAAGGCAGAGCCTGCAGGCTAGCAGTGTGTTTAGCTGACAAGCTGTGGCATCAGCCCCTCCACCCACTGAAGAGAACAGGGTCTCCAGGATCAATGGCTTTCTCAAACCTCCACCTCTCAACACACAGAGCTTTGGGGCAACATTCCAGGTCTTTAACCATGACCTGGAGTACATGTGCTTTAGCACTGTTGGAGTGAGGTAGTAGTTTTACTCTGGAAGTGGCTAACACATTAAAGCTAAACACACAAAGGTGAATACATTTCTTAGTATGTACTGGACCAGACTTCTTTGTTTTCTTTGCAATCTCAGATTCCATAAGCCTCTAATTTATTCCAGATAATGTTACCAAGTGATTACTCGGTAAATATTCATTGAATTAAATTGTAACTGGAGCCTATTCTACAACCCATTTTTTCTCTAAATCAATAGTGCATTACAGAAATGGCAATGTACTTATCAAAGAGTAAACTTGTTCCAAGTTGAAGTGACTTCAGCTGAAACAAACTCAAAATGAGTTTTCTCTAATTTCTCAACTGTAATGAAAAGATCTCTAGTGCTACGTGTAGACCCACATTAGAGTGATCAAAACAAAAACATGATAAAAACAACAAAAGAAGCCAGGAGAGTGCTTGCCTGGCAAGTGCAAGGTCCTGAGTTCAATCGCCAGTACTGCAACAACAACAAAAGAAAGAAGCCAGGAGAACTAGTTTTGTCTTTGGTCACACTCCCTCTCCTTTTAAACCATAAACTTCTCATTAGAGCAACTTATCTGATCACTTATACTTAGATTTCTCTCAAGACTGTATTTCTAGATGATTCTCTTAAATGTCAGAAGAATGTTTTATACTTCAGGTGTTTTACAGTGCTTGGTGGACAACACAGTTACCTAAAAATATCAACCACCAAAACAGCGCACCATGTTGGCAGCACGCACATTGTTCCTTCCTCAGCACTGGTTCTTGGTGTCCCTACTATTCCCCGGAAGTCACCTGAAAACTTCCTCTTCTACAGGTGCTGTCTGTCACACCTGTCCATCCTACCATTCCAAGCTCTCTTCATTGCTTCCTTTCCACAGACAGACTCATTCACCATCTCTCCCCGATGTCATTTTCACTGACCAAATGCGTCTTCTGGCCCCTGGTGGCAAAGCCTTTGTACCTCACTCGAGCGCTCTCTTCACCACCTGGAACCATCTAATGGCCTTTCTTTGCCACATAATGAAATTCAATCTATTTAACACAGAAGATGAAAACCTTCTTATTCTGACCACAAATTGCTGAAAAGTTTTCACGGATACAGGATCTATAAGTACGTCCGTTTGTCAGTACAAACAGAAGTTCCACAACTCTCACAGACACCAAAATCCATAGATGTTCAAGTCCCTTATATAAAGTTACATATTTGTGGCACATGCCTCTAATCCCAGCACATGTGAGGCTGAGGCAGGAAGATCACTACAAGTCCAAGGCCAGTGGAGCTACATAGTGAATTCAAGGCTAGTTTGAACTATACAGCAAGATCCTACATCAAAAAACCAAAAATAAATAGATAAATTGGCACACTATTTGCATGTGGCCTACCTATATCATCTTATATATTTTAAATAATTGTTTGAATACTTATAAAGGCAAAAAATGGAAATAATTTGTTACACTGTATTGTTTAGGGATGATGACTATAAAAAATCAGTTTTTATATGTTTGGTGTAAATGCATCTTTTATTCTCCACACATTTCATGCATAGATGTAGAATGCACAGCTAAGGAAGGCTGATCACAATCACACAGTACCACTTATTTTCCCTCTGTGCACAATGATTTATTTCTATCTTCACATATATTTATTTTGCTTAGCCTAAAGGGCAAACAATTAGAAGGAAAGGGATATTCTTTAACGTTTAGTTTGTTACTAGATAAGCTCCTTCCCTGGTAGGAAGTACACCTTCCCCTCTTTCCTTCCACACTGTGTGGGTCCGTGTGTGTGTTCACGTGCTTATGCACACCACACTTGACTCACTCATTTGTCACCCCCTCCAATTATCAGATGATTTGAGCTTCATGTGTGGAGGCCACAGCTAAGTGTGTCTCCATTTCACCAATGTCTAGAAATCTCTTAACTTCCTCAGTTACCCCGTAACAGTTAGTTTTGAATGGGCTGTGCAGTGGTTGATACATTGTGTCAACTTGGCTGGATGACTCTGCACCCAGTTCCCTGTTGGTGGGAGTCCGGCCCTGGGGTACAATTGGTTGCTCCCTGAAGCATGACCAGGGCCTGCCTAGGATATGATTGACTCCTCCCTAGAGTGGGATCAAGGGCCCATGCTGGGGTATGATTGGTTCCACCCTAGGGCACAATGGGCCCACATCAGAGTGACTGAGCACAGAGACTCTCTAAAGAGCTGAGAAAGGAGTCAAGACGTCACTTCCTCGGAAAAGCTTCAGTGTTCACATTCAACCTGGACTTCATCATCTGGCTTGCAGCACAGACTCTTCAGCCTTCAGCTTGGATTTTTCGCCATCCGTTGCAGACTCTTCAGCATCCATCACAGACACTTCAGTCTTCTATCGCAGACTCATCAGCCAACAGACAGATAGAGACTTACACAGAGCACTGCAGTGAGTTTCAGACCTCGGGACTGAATTCTCCTGTCCGGAGAGTGCAGACGCCCTCTGCACGCTTCCTCATCTGCCTCTGTGGCTAACTATTGTAAGTCAATCTTGTAACTCCTTATATATTGTATATTCGTGTTAATATTTATTCCTTATATTGTCTCTGTTCTGTTCCTCTAAGTAAAACCCTGACCAATACAGGCTGATCTCGGGGTCACGGTGAATGCTGTTCCTGCAGCTCTGAGGGATATGTAGTTCTATAACACAGCCAGGAGTCACCCCTCTCAGAGATATGAGATAACTGATATGAACAGGATAGAAGGAAGGCAAAGAAGGCTTCCCTGAGAAACGAGCAGGAGCACACACCCAACCAGAGGCAGAAACAGCCTGGGATATTCGTAGAAAACAAACAGGAGTGCGAATGTCACACAGAAAACTGGCAACAACATTAAACAACAAGGTGTTGCCCTGGCCGTGGCATATAAGGTCTAGTGCTCTTCTTATACTGTTCAAATCTCCTACAGTATTAGTATTATAGGCTAATAATCAATTAGTATTAGTGTCATTACCAAATACTCTGGTGCTATCCTGGAAAAACATCATAGTATGTGTACTGTGGTCTCAAAGAAAGTTCTATAAATCCTTTTCTTTACTGAGAGATTGAAAGTCTTCACAGAATAACCTAAGCACGTTAATTTAGTGTGTCCAATTAATAAGTACGTAATTTTATCACATCTTATTAAAAGCAATCAACCGCATTCTACTAGATCTCAGTAACTTAATATTAGTTTAACTCAAGGGTTGTATTTCTCTATCTTACTTCAACTTAGCACTGCTATACCACTTATTGAATATTTGCATGGAGAAAGTACTGGACATGTCTTGTTTCAATTTAATCAAATCTCAATTTTTAGACGAAGTGATCACAGTTCAGAAAAATAATATAATTGCATTCACACGGTTCATTAATGAGAGTGCCAATATTAAAGTACAGACAGCCAAACACAGAAAGGGTGATAATTATTCACTAAATGAATGAATTAATCTGGAGACCGAGCTGTTAATCACCCGAATACTCTATTTACAAAGCACTAAATTTCCCAGGCTACGTCAACATCTTGTTTAAAGTCCATTCTTGGAGTACTAGTACTTCCAACTTGGTTATGTACTCATGGAGGAAGTATTTAAGTAGTCAACCAGGGACCTGGCTACAGTGTTTTTGGAATCAAAGAAATTTTTAACATGTGAAGTTTTGGACTCAGACTCGTCCTTGTCTAATCTTTTGGAATCTCTGTCTCACAGTTTGGCAGGCGCTATCACTCCAGGATCTACCAGGCACCCACTTTGCTTCACGTTCCATATTTCCTGAGTGCCTGTCTCAGTTCAGATCCCCAAGGGAAAACCTCCAGCCCCTAGTCCAAAGAGCTGAGCTCCAAGTAAAGGAGGATCTTTAATCTGATTAAAATAATTCACAGTAAATTGCAAATCTCTTAATCCTCTTAGTGGCATTAACATTTTTTTTTTTAAAATTGGAGGGTGGAGTGGTAGGGTAATATGATACAACCTTTAATTGTTGGCATTTTTGTACAGCATAAACAATATTATATTTTCCTTTATTCAAGTAGAAATGGCTATCACTTTGGCATGGCAGTTTGCCCAGAAATCTGTCTCCAACCTGTCAAATTAACCCCTCACTTTTTCTTACGAATGCTCTTATTTCTTCTCCTGCTTTCATTTCTTCTCGTTAAATCTCAGATAAGAGGTCTTAAAGTTTGGATTCTATAGGAGTTATGCTTAAACTTGCAATTGGTACATTAGGGCCTGCACCTGACAACTATCATAAACTAATTTATAAAAACAAAACCAAAAAAAAAAAAAGTTAATAAAAGCAATGCAACAGCTCACACTTAAATAGAAGTTAAACATGCCACATACTAACTACTTGAAGCACTTCACATGTGTGAACTTAATTTTCACAGCACTCTTATCAAGTAGGTACCGGACTACCTCCAATTTACTGATAAAGAAGGAAAAAAAAATGACATAACCTACTCAAGGTGACAGATTTTTAACTTGAAAGTCCATCCCTTATAATCAAATGCTGTGCTGAAAAACAAACTAAGAAAAAACTCACTGACAAACCTTAGCTCACTCTGTTATCTTTAGGTTAAACATTACAAAACTTATATTCTAGGAAGAGACCTAAGTAGGAACTACCTCAATCTCTGCATTTAATGTGTTAGGAAACTAGGTCAACCATGGCACAGTGAGATTACTTAACAAGCTCAAAGCCAGTAAACAATCTGAATCTACATGTTTTCTTCTCCTACAGCACAACTGGTCCAAAGAGTAATCAACAACTATAAGCAAAAGTAGACACCAAAAGCTCTGTCTAAATCATTCTGGAAGCTCCAATGTCACTAAGTTTCTACATCCATATGTCATTTCCAAATTTGGCACAGTGTATTTCTGGTTTTTTGGTTTTTCTTTTTTGGCAGGACTGGGGTTTGAACTCACAACCTTGTACTTGCCAGGTAGGCACTTGTGCCACACAGCTATCTCCCTGGCCACCAGAATATTTCTACCATAGTGTATTTCTACCATAGTGTATTTCTACCATCGTGGCCCTAAAAATCTGCTGTGAAAAAACATTGGTATACATGAAGAGAGAAGGTACAAACCTATAATCCCTGCACTTGGAAGTCTGAGTTAGGATGGTCATATGAGTTCAAGACCAGCCTGGGCTAACAGTGAAGTCAAGGCCAGATTGAACTACATAGCAAGATCCTGTCTAAAACAAATAAACTAACAAAATGATACAATCACTATTAAACAAAAAAAAAAAAACAGAAAACACTATGATGCAAGCTTGTAATATACGACAATTCTAATTACTCAATTTTCTAAAAGGATCAAATTTTGTTGGAGAATAAAAAGGAATATTAATCCCTGCTATAACTGTTGTCAAAGCAAGATCACGAAATGAATGAGCCAATTGTATTAACTGAATCTCTTAACTAATTCACTGTATGGTTCACATGCAGGCTGCAATTCATGAATTAAACTCCCCCAGTCTAAATGAAGATCTAAATGAGTAGCATATACCTTCCAGCCGGAAAGTAAGCCAGGATGGTTTTGTAGAGAATGCTGGGAAATGAGGTGCAGTAAATCACAACTACCTTGTGTCCATGGATGTAGCAGCTAAGGCTCTCCAGGAAAAGACAACCCCTGAGCAGTTTCACAATGCTAAACATGAATTAGGATGGATCACACTAGAAGGAAAATGACAGACAGAAAGCATCTAGACAGAAGCAGTCCTAAGTAGAGGGGACAGCACTCAGAAAAACCCAGTGTGGAAGAATGCTGTTCATTCATTTGGCCAAATGTATTTCTTTAATTAGGGAGGTGTGCAATACAAATAAACTTCCAGGGCAGTCAAACACACCATACTCTTGCATCAGAAAATAAATCAGATATATAAGCTTTCGACAATCCATAAAAACAAAGGGTCTTTCTATATAAAAATATGAGAAGAAATAGACTTACGCCACAAGGGACAATAAAAATCAGCAAGACTTAGGCAAATAAGCTATACAAATAATTTCCAAAGAAGTATGGAAATCGCAGCCACCCTTTCAAGTCACAAAGCCTCAGTTATTTTTGGCAAGCTGTTTTGTCGGAGGATCAAATAATGCTCATCTTTAAACATGCCTCCTGTGGCAAGTGAAAGGTTCTGACGGTTTCTAGCTTCAAGTGAATCAGCCCTCCTTGCTCTGGGCACATCACGGCTTCTGACCCTTCCCTGCCCGGGCCTTGGCCTTCTCCCACACAGACGTTTCTCCCTGTCTCATGCCTGTGAGCATCACACATTGTTCCTGAGCTGCAGCTCCAGAATTTAGCATGAGGAAGGCTGCCCCGATAGATGTCTTACATGAGCAATGCTCCTAATAATCCCCAGTGGGACTCTGCCATATTATCCCAGCAGGATGTGTCGTTCAAACACAGAATTTTTTTTTTTTTTGCACTTTGCAGTGAAATATAATGAATAAAAAAATTCTACATGCAGAAATATTTTACTTAGATAGAGGAAGAAATGACCACGGTATTTCGGTGGGAGCTGAGGCAAGGAGTGAGACGTTTCTTCATCCATAGAGTTTTGACTGTTGGGCACGATAGATCATATCTGTGTCACTTAGAGAAGTCCTCCAATAATTATTTTAAAAACACTTATGATGTATAAGAATTCTAATGGAAATGTTAACTATGTTCTTGAAAACTGTGCATATATCAGTATTTTGTTAAGTTCAGTGAAACGTTTCATTGACAAATTTAAGTGATATTTTATTGTTATTTGTGGTTAATATTCAATTGGAAATAGTTACTGGCCTTCTACAGTAAGCCACTCTCCTGATAATCTTTTTCTCAAATAACTAATGATTTTGTAACCAAATTATAAAACAAAGTAGGAGCCCTAGATTTTAGGAAGGATGCTGCTGTAATGCTTGCAGAGTATCAATTCTTGAAATTCAGCCAGAGCCTCTATTTCCTTTATTTTTATTTCTTTAGATTTCTTAATGTGTTTTCTTAACAAGTAATTTATATGCAACACAGTGGTGATTCTCTTAGTAGCAATCAACAAAGCTTAGAATATGTTGATCACTTCTCTTCTTAGTCAAGAACATATTTATTTATTCAGTTCATCAGGGACTCTAAGCTCATTAAAAAGCTTGTGAATTTGTTTTCTTTGTTTGTTTGCTTTAGGACAAAAGAATAAACAGAAGTAGTAAAACTGATCACTTTGTCTGGCTCAACAAAGACAATTTGTAAAAAGTAAATAGCTCCCAATAAAGACAGAAGCTTTTGTTTACATAGATTAGCTATTATATAACCATTTAACTAAAAGTAATACAATGAGGAAAGCCAAGCACCGGAGAAGCAGAAAGTTCCTAAACTACTGAACAAAATAAATGAGGGGATAGTCTTTAGAGTTTCCGGAATAAACAACATATAGGTCACGTGGACATGAGATGCTACATGATACTCCAGCAACAAAATAGTGAGATGCGGGCTACATTTGGTGCAAAGACTTACCAAGTTAGACTCATTTATTCCTACTTAGTTGGAAAATTTTACTTAGAAATAAGGGTTTATGGCCTCTCTTCGACAATCTGAAAGTTTAGGTGAACGGGAGCCATATTCCACCAGGCCCAGGTTTAGCAGGCACCTGGGGACTTCATGCGAGCCTTAAGCAGCTCTGTGTTGGCATTTCAGTCAGATGAAAGCTTGCATCTTAGGTCTTCTGTTTGCTTTCTTCTCCTCCAAGAATGACTTTACATGAATAAGGATTGTTTTCAGATAGTTCCATAGGGGAAAACAGTGAGAAAATGTTTATCTAGTTTATTATATTTTAAATCTCTGGATCCAGAAACGCATTGCATCACAGACACTCAGAGAAATTTTAGGTACGATAAAAGATTTATTAGAAGACTGAAAATTATGTATATTTTTAATTAAAATGCAGATTTCTCAAATCTTTTATATTTTAGAAAGATATCAAGAACATTAAAGACAATTGCAACCTCAAAAACAACACAAGTAAGGAAAACGTTTATCAAATGAAGAAACGTGGAAGAAAATGAGAATCTTGTGCTGAGAATAGCACACTGAGAAAGAACACACCTGTCTTCAAATATTGAGACAGTCTGACACAGAATCTAGACCAGATTTTCATTTGGTAGATGTAAAGGGTAAAACCAAGGCCAGTAGATCAGAAATTCAAATGAGTTTTAATCTTAAGAAAATTTTTGTAACAATTCTAAGTCCAATCATCGGGGCTACAAAGAGACAATTTCTGACACAGAAAGCAGTGCTGGAAGGATGAATTACGTGTTCGGGGCACTACAGAGACAGTAGAGACTTAGAGATAAAAGTGATGTTAAAAGGATTAAGCAAGCAATTATCTGGTTGGGTAGGAAGAACACATGTAGAATCATGCCTGGGCCTATCCACACCTTCAAAGTAAATGTCAGAAAACAAATCCTGTAATTTCTAAGAATCAGGTCATCAAATTTCTTTTTTACTTCTTTTTGGTGGGGGTATTTTAGGGAAGGTTCTACAGGTTGTTCAGGATCTCACTACTAGTTTAGACTCGTAGTGATCCACCTGCTTAGAGCCTCCCAAGAACTAGGATTACAGGTGTGCACCACCATGTCCAGTTTCAATTGCCATCTCAGTGCACCCCAGGGTTGAGGCAGGCAGGGCAGGCTGGGGCATCAAATTCCCAGCCCCTGCACCTGCTTGCAGGCCCTTTAATCCACTGAGCTATCTGGCTGGCCCCAAATTTCTGTTTATTTTATACAACATTTTCTTCATCTAATGAAAGCGTTTACAAAAAAACTTAAATTTGTTTTCTAATAGACAAAATTTTTATAAGTATCTGTGATGTACAACATGACATTTTTGAAATGTGTATATAGTGTATGTTAGCCAAACTGATGCATTAAGAAGCAATTAACATAGGTATTACTTCTTATATTCTCAACATAAGCTCATAGAGTGCTCTTGTTTTTCTCTATTAAATCACATAGCAATCAATCATTTAATCATGTTCTATGAACTCCATAATCACAAGGAACTCTTAACTTTCTTGCATAAGTGATTTAAAAATAAATAGTATTATTAAGGAATGTCTCTAAAAGATAACAGTATCAGTGTAATACTCATTAGTGAATTTTGTAAAGCATACCTAGTCTAGCACAATGTGTACATTTTTCAGGTCCCTTCTGGATGGCCCACCATAGCATTTTCCCCAGATTAACAAGGCATCTCACTTACTAGAATCCCCTCACTCCAGGAGGGTTTCCTTGTCAGCAAATCCCCAGACCTGAGAGATTTCCTAAATACATTCCTATCTTCCTTTCTCATATGAGAAACATCTTTCATTCTTACGGTGCCAACAAATTCATTAATGGAATTCATCATGTTGCTATCTCTATGCACACAACTCAATTCTTATACTAAAAACCTTTGTCCAGTATCAACTATGTCTGAAATAGTCTTTTTTTGGTATCAGGGATCAAACTCATGACCCTGTACTTGCCAGACAGGCACTTATACTGCTGAGCTATCTCCCTGTCCTATTTAAATATCTAAAAGCAATAAACTGCTTAATAATAATTTTCATTATTATCACAATTGTTAATAAATAACTGGCTCAGGAATAAAATTTTATTAATTAATAATAAATAAGTAACATTAAATGAATGGCAGAGTGCAAGCAATGACTAAATGAAGATAAATTTATTATGAACTACATTTTAAGACAAACTGAAAACCTAAAGGACAACAGAGTTTCAGGCTACTGTAAAGCCACAAAAGTATGGAAATAGAGAATAAAATATACACGGTCCCATCCATAACACCAGCACACTCCTTCTAGATATGGCTGCTTTAAGTGTTAAGGGGACATGTTAGCACTATCCCTGGCAAAGAACGACACACTTGGAAATATATTTGGAAGACCACTGAATTAAGCTGAGAAAACTATACCTAAGAAATTATGGATGAACTGCAGAAACATATATTTTAAAAGATAAGAAAGGGAAAACTGCAACCTTTCTATAAATGATTACATTACTTCTAAAAGTACGTTGATTACAGTGCTGTTTCTGATAGCTTCTACAGACACAGCCCGGTGTCACTGGTGAGGAACATGCTAACCTACACTATACTCTTTTTTGTTTTCCATAAAACTGGTCACTGGGGAAGGATATATCTTTATAAAAACAGTGGCCACAGATTCTAACCAGGCATTGTACCTTTCGTTTTCATTACCAGTAGCATCTAGCCAAATGATTTATTTCAACTTTAAAAAAAAATAAACTCACACCAATTCAATAATCAATTCTTTAGTGAGTGCCCAGAAGTGTTATTACTTCTTACCTGATGAAGTTTTAATTCATCTTTACAATTCAGTTATCATAAAACATGATCGGTACTTACTATCTCAATTTAACATCAAACTCTGAACAAAATTAAATGCTACTAATCTATGCTATGTTTAAGACTAGTTCTGTTCAATGGTCTCTAACACCAAGGCAGTCTCTCTTTTTTTTTGTGAGCCATGAGTTAGGCAGAAAGGAGAAGTTGCCAGGACAACACAGTGTACAGTTCAACATCTACAGAGGAACTAAAGCAGATCCACCCTATAATCTAGTTTCCTTTACAGAGAAATCACCTTAGCTTGTAAGGCACGCATTTTACAGTTTCACCTGTATTGCCTTCCTGAACGGGAGCAGACCCAACTATTGCTGCATAATTGTGAAGAGCAAAAACGATCCAGTCAGGCTGGTTTCCAAGCCTCACTACACCTCGCTGACTGACTGACCATAGCCAAGGAGCTTAATTTTTCTAAACCTCATTTTCCCTTTCAGTAAACAGAGGTAACACTAACACATCCCTTCCAGATATGATTGCTTTAAGTGCTAAGAGAAGATATGTTAGCACTATCCCTGACACAGAATGACACTAGAAATTATAGATTTTAAAACTATTTTTATTAGAAATGTTATTATTGCTGTTTGTCCTTCAAGCCTACAATTCAGTGTATACAACTGGGGGTAGAGTGCATCAATTTATCATTTAATTAACTACTTGTTTTTATCACCAATATAAGCATAAATACATTTATAGGAAGTGATGCCCTTTTATGAATGAAGTTCAAGTAACATAATCCACTTCCTGTTCATCCTCATACTGAATATAAAAATCTCTGTTCACCAGATGCTCCCATTCAACTTAAATGCTGGAAACTCAGAGCAAGACCTCCTGTGAGTCCTTCTCCCTTTGCACAGGTACTCACAGGAAGGCTTTTCCATCTCTCCTATCTTCTTTCTACATGATTAGGAGTTTCGTTTGCTTGTTTGTTTGTTTTGGCAATACTAACTAAACTCATTAGTTTAAGAAAGTTATAGTTACAAGCTTGATAACAGATTGCTAGAAACTTTTGCTTCTTCTCAAAAGACAAGAACAGAGGAGTTTTATCTTCCACAGCAAGCACAGGGCAGTTTACTTTATACAGACAATTGGCTAACTGAACAGTTTGGAGGCTCAAAATGACTTTCCACGCTAAGCAACTAGAGTAGTTTAAAGCAGCTGAGAGGTGTATAGTTAACACGTACAAATGTGCTTTAACTCACTTTGTTATATGAGCAAGGACTATTTTAGTGAAGTTTTAAAGGACAGAGACTGCCTTGTAAATGAGGCCTGAGTAAACAAAACCTGCTTTTAGACCTGTCAAACAAATAGCATATATTTTATTTTACGATAAGAGAATTGTGGGCAGACATACTTCTTTAGTCAAACTAAGTGAGTACTGAAAAAAACTATCACACACTCAACTAAGAAATCGAACAGAATATAGGTTGAGTTTGGAAATCAAGTTGTTAGAATTAGCTCATGTCATTAGCATCCTGCAATGCCAAATAATCCTAAACATTCATGTCCTGATTCAACCATTCCTTGGCCCCATTTCCTTGGTATATTCTGGAACCTCTACTAACATCAAAGGGCCTCACTCACCTTAAGAGAGCGAAGCTCCAATCTCACCTCTGTCTCTTTTTTTAAAATTCAGAAGTAAATATACAAAGTTGAACTTTTACCTGATAGTACCTAAAGGATGGCCACATACAGCATGGTGCAAAAAACTTCACGGCCATCTGACCATTCTCTTGTTATCCACAATGAAATTTTAAATTCAATCAAGAATACCATATATCTAAAAAGATCTTACAAGTGCTACATGGGCAGATAAGTAACAACTCTATCATTCTTCTAATACTGATTTCCTCACACTCAATGGAGACTCTGTACAGGGTGGCAGTTACAATAGTATTCTCAAACAGAATGCTCTGCAGGTAAGCACAGAAACATTCCGAGGAGTCCATGTTCATTCCATCCCTTACTGGGGATGAACCATCTCCATCTCTCAGGTCTTGAACAAATGAGATAAACACAGACATACTTTGAACATGACATGTTCTAAAATTGAGTCAAAAGCATATTAAAAAAGGGTAATAGAAATTTGCTACTGTGAGAAGTGCTTTAAAAATATGCTTTCTAGTAAACTTTATGTAACAGGAAGACTGACGGTCTAAAAAATAGATGCTTAAAATAATTGTATGATTAGGAACCAAGGCTGACTGCTCACCATATGACACAGACAAGTCAATCACTTGACACAAAAAGCCCATATTCCTACTTAACACAACCACACTGCTCTGTTGACATTTGCTTGTATCCATTGATGGTGCTTTTAACGCTTCATTTAAGTGTCAAACTAGGTGACAGGCATTAAGCCCAGAGACTATTTAGCATCAAACTCATGATCCAGGAACATTTTCCACAGCCCTCTGCCTTCTATATACTCACCCTCAAGAAAATAAGACAATTTAATTCAATGAAATAAATAGATATACTTTTCTCTTTCTAAAGCCAGGCACAGCTGTGAAGGCCAAAGAGGTACTTCTCCCCTTCAAAGAACTAAAGAAGATATGCATCGTCATCTTGTTCAAAATATTATTTTATATGTGGAACAACACTGTCATAAATGTTTGGAAGCCCAGTAAAATCACAGAGGTAAGGGGATGTGTCGCAGCCTGTTTTTGCTGCAATGAGACTAAGCACTTCCATGAAGAAAGCAATATGACACCCTCCAAGGTCAGAAATAGCCTTTTGGGTGCAGAGAGGCAGAAAAAAAGAGAGGAAAAGGTAAAGAAGGGGAGATCAAAGCTACCTCCCTGTACACCATAATCTTTTCTTCTTCTTCTTCAACACAAGATTGAAGGACAGCAAGCACTGAGGGAGAAAGAGAGAAGGAAACCATGCTAATCCGGAAATGTGGTGGTCTTTTGATCTCCACAGGATGGCAACGTTACTGGCTATGCACAACCAGTTTCCGACCAGCTGATCAGCCAGTTATTAATGTTCAACCCTTCCATGATCAGTAACCATGAAGGAGTCATCTGCGAGCAGCAATCAAGCAGAAGGCTCATCTCCTGCTAAATGACCGCCAGCCCACAGCTAACCCAGAGGGGAAGAGCAGCCCCAGGGGCCATGATTGTCTCTCCACAGGCTCTTCTTTGACAAGCACCAATTATGTCCTTGGGGATTCGGAGTGAAATCCTTCCTCAAGTGCACATGAATGAGAATAGCAGGATCGCAGTGCATCTGTACCTCCACAGGCACCACCACAGTGCTGAGACACTGTTCAGTCTCCTGAGTATGTCAGAAAATGCAGACAAGATTAAGGCTGAATGCGAACTGGGCAGATGCAAAGAGCTTATTTGACTGCCTGAGGAAAGACCATTTTCTTAATGACAGGAAAACATAATGCCTCTCTTCCAAATATGAAGGATTGAATCCACCTAATGCTGTTTAGGTAGATTTTCAGGAAAGCTTTTAGAATAAAATATCACTTAAGAGTAGTCTTTTCGATTTAAATTCTTCATTTCTCCCTTTCAAGTAGAAAATTTCACATGTTAAGTATTCTGGAGCTGAGTGGCTTCAATTCTCTGTTCATCCACATCTCCTACCTTCTCCATGATGTTGTTCTCACGACATGAAGTGAACGCTATGCGCAACACCTCCTGTGTCGCAGGGTTCTCACTACTATGAGACAGTGAAGAAAAGGTCCAAAAGCGATAGTCGTACCCACCTAGGAACAGCAGTAGCCATCATCGAGTTTCTCATTCAGTTCGATATTTGAAGTCAATCTCATTTTATGGGTCCTCACCCTCTTAAAGCCAAAGCCTCAGGACACAGGTGACCACCTCATTTTTCACTCCTCATGCATACCTTAAGGTGTGAGAATTCTTAAGTCTAACTAAAAATGACTTTTAAAAAATTCTGACATTACCTTAAAAACTTTAAACATCTTTATTTACAAAACATAAAATATCTACTGCTTGCGCAGGTGTGATAGCTCAGCAAACTAAAGCGCCTGCTCAGGCAAACTTAGGTAAGCACAGGGCCACAGTTGGATCCTGGCACCACAAGCCACACCAACCACACCCCAGGGTAGACTGAGCCAGCCAGAGTCCTGGTGGGTATGGTGGTGCATGCCTGTAATCCCAGCACTGGGGGAAATGAAAGCAGGAGACTCGCCACCAGTCCAAGCTACACAGTGAGGCCCTGTAACAACCAAGTAATAACTAGTTGTTCAAATAGAGAACACACACTGGTCAGACTTTCCGAAATACTCATTTCCACCTTGTTTCTCCTTTACTTTACTTCGATTTGGCTACATCGTCTACATCTAGCCACTGTTTTTGCATTTTTTATATGTATTTGTTTGTTTATTTTGTATTTCAGGGCAGGGTGTGTCTACTGGGTCTACAGGGTCTCACTACACAGATCAGACTCGTAGTGATCTGCCTGTTTACAGCCTCCCAAGCACTGGAATTACAGGCATGCTCCACCACAGCCAGTCTCAATCACCGTATCTCAGCATACCCCAGGGGTGGGGCTGGCACGGCAGGCCTGGGATGGAACCTTCAACCCCTGCATCAGCCTAAGCAGGCACTTCAATCCACTGAGCTATCTGGCCAGCCCTGTTTTTTGTGGTTTTTTGAAATTAATCACTTAACTTTCCATGTGCTTCTGTGGTGATGGAGATGGAATGCAGGTCCTCCCACATGCTGGGCAAGTGCTGTAACCACTGAGCAGTGTATCTATGGCCCTCGCTAGTTCTGCTCAGCCTCTAATTAATTAATTAATATTTATTTATTTATATCAGAAACTGAACTCAGGACCTTGTACTTGCTAAGCAGGCACTGCGCCACTGAACTATATTCCTGGCCTGCAGCTTCTGTTTTAAAACTAGTTGAAGTCTTGATCTCAGAATTCTTGGTACACTTCTGTAGACTTCCACTTTGGGTTTCTTTTCTCTTTGTCTTTCATATTTCCAAACTCCTTATTTATACCATAGATTTCTGTAGGCCTAAT
>PVKN010019097.1:0-16526 GCA_004027915.1 Capromys pilorides | reverse complement strand
CAGAAAATCTTTTTCTTCTCACCTCTGAATGTAAACTATCATCACTCCTGGCTGTATTTGCCATATTCATTCTCATCTCCTAGAATATATAAAAGTTATGACAATAACTATACTTCATTTTGATTCCATGCTTAATTTTTAAGCATTTTTAAGGACTACTTTGATTAACGGCAAACTGCCATAACACTTTAAGATGTGATCTGAATACATCAATCCCAAAACTGTAGATTATAGTTTAACTAATAGAAGGCAACTGTATTTTGTTTATAATTAAATAATTTTTAAAAGTAAAGTGGGGGCCCGCGAGACAGCTCAGCAGACTAAGCATCTGCTTAGGCAAGTGCAGGGACCAGGGTTTGATCCCAGGTACTGTAGGCCATACTAGCCTGACTCCTAGGTGCTGGGCTGGCCAACTGACACCAGGCATGGTGGCACAGCTATAATCCCAGTACTGGGGAAGCTGAAAACAGGAGGATCACTATGAGTCTGAGCTGTGTAGTAAGACCCTGTACCAAACACATCTTTTAAAAAAAGTAAAATGGACTAAAATATTAAAATTGAAGTAAAATTATTAGGAAATACGACAAGAGAAAAAAATAAAAGTTCTAATAAAATCTTACAACATGAATTTTAGAGAGAAGTTGCAGTTAACTAGAGTTTTATACACATAAAATAGTAAATATTTCTGAAGGAATTTGAAAATTTCTGAAGGAATTAATTTTGTCAAAGTTACCACCTGATGCCAGAACCTTGTCTTCGCAACACTTTCAGGGGTGCTCTGAATGCTGTTGCAGCCTAGCATGAGGCCTGTTTCTAAGTGGGAAATTATTGAACCCAACCAACCCTTGCTGTAAAGGGCACCATTTCATTCTCAGGCAATAAGGTAACCTAGCAGATGTTGAGTGGACTCAGTTGGAGACTGGTGACCTCATGGACATACACACGGTAACTCTGTTTATGGGGATATGCCCACTTTTATCTTTCAATGTCAACTGTATTCTCCTGGGAGCTTCTAATGCTGTACCCTCATGGCTGTACGGGGATAGATCACACAAACTAAGCCAGTCAGAATCCTCCCTCAAAGTTCTTCTCTTAACTGAAGCCAAAGGAAAGGAAAGGAAAGGAAAGGAAAGGAAAGGAAAGGAAAGGAAAGGAAAGGAAAGGAAAGGAAAGGAAAGGAAAGGAAAAGGAAAGGGACTCAATCCTATGGGACGGTTGGAGCCATAGCGTGAAACTCAGGACCATAAAGAACCACGTTGTTGCTCAGTGCCATGTGCACACAGACCTTCAGGAGAGACCCAAGCATACAACCAGAGAACTGCAGAGCCCAGGCTCAGCAGTGAGCACTCTTGCCCCCATGGTCTGGAAGCTCCCAGTGCCCCTGCATCCTGCACAGTTCAGGAGCTATACACCTCCTATTCAGCATCCTTCCCTTTCCTTTTGAGAATGGTAGTTCTAATCATGTGCCTGCAGCCACCAAGACACCTGGGGCAAAGGACACGAGTGCACTGTTCTCTGAGCAAGGTGTGAGGCCAGGATATTGTGAGGCAGAGGGGGCAGGAGGTGACAGCCCAGTAGAGATATGACTGGAAGTCATTGAGATTCTGGCCACAAGGGCTGCTGATGCCTGGAGAGAGTGACATGTGGGTGTGAACCTCAGGAGTCATAGAACTGGGGTGGTAACTTTCAAGCACTCAAAAAGAGCTAACAAATCACCTCAGGGAAAAAAAAATAAATTCTCCTATTTTGATCCTTGTATTCTTTCATCTTTTGATCACTGACACAGCTGAAAAGAGAAACATGTTTACATATGTGTGTGCACATTTGCATATCCAGGTGTTGCTGCTACACAGACCAGCAGGACACCAGCATCTGTATTTTTAAAACTATATACAAGTATTTGAACTTATTCTTTCAAGTCCATCTGTTTTGTTCAGTTCACTTTTTGAAACTTTAAATATGCTCTACACTCTCAATTGGGAACAAGTTTGGGAATTCTAAAAGGTTTTAAACATGCAGATCATCTAAATCATTAATAAACACCACAAACATGTATTGTTTCTAATCTTAACCTGATATAGGATCCATAAGGAGAGAGACAGGTGAGACAGAGAGACAGCAGCTATCACCTCAGTCAGCCAGGAGACCAGCATGCATCGTACACATGCTTCAGCTTCAGGAAATGCTGCTCAAGTGGAAAGGGAACACCACACAGATGTCATCAGTGAATGCAGGATTTTGCGCATTAAGCCATTGCATAACTTAATAGAAGATATGAAATTACATTTTGAAAATGTAAACTATTTGTAATCCATCTAACATGAAGGAGACATGGTGATGTCTAGATCAAAGAACCCTCAACACCACAAGGCCCTTAACCTATAGCAGGGGCTACCATAACAAGAAAGCACTATCTCGTGACTGAAATGCTGGCTGAGTTCCAAGTAAAGAATGCTCCTGCTCACAGAGCGGGTCACGAGTGTGATCAGAACTCACAGTGACTAACGAGACATAGCTCATAATATTGCCCTGCTACCTTTACTTCTGAAACAGGTAAACTGAGACTGAAAAGACAGCTACAAAACTTGTTGAGGTGTCACAGTTAATGTGTGGCAGATCTGTACACTATGAATCAGGTGGTCTTCCTACATGGCAACCAGGAACAAGTTTAAGAATTCTGTAAGGTTTTAAATATGCAGACATTTATGAAACCGAATTACCTGCTCTAATCGTTCCTGTGCTCTTTGGAGCTCTTCTACTCTTTGTCTCTCTTTTTCTTGCATTTCCAACTCCTGCTGAACTGCCAACTGCTCCTGAATATTTAAGATAAGTGTGCCATATTACAGACAGATCAACTGGGAGGGCTTAATGCTGCTGGGTCTCAGCGCCCCATGACCACTTTGTTTATACTCACCTAAACTTCAAACATGTAAAGAAACAAATGATCCCTGCCATACAACACTCTAAAAGTATTCCTTGAAATATAAAATAAAAAAGAAACATTAATTGCTAATTGTAGCGCAAAAATCAAGTCATATTCTCTAAATGAAACTGCAGTTTTCAGATGAAAAGTCTTTAAGCATAGATTGATCTAAACATAACCAATCTGTGGATGCAAAACAATGGGTGAGAAAACTTTGAGACACCTCTCTGAAACCAGGAGTAGATGACAATATACTTGGTCCCAACTCCACCCCACTGTCACATTAGGTAGGGTCAATCATGCTTACTGTGGGCTAGATCTGCTCCCTGTTTTTGTTCAGCGGGTGAGCTAAGGATGGTTTCCACGTTTTTAAATATGCAGATATTGATAAAATCAGAAGGATAATATTTCATGGTGGGTTAAATAGTATGAAATTCACAGTTCAGCATCTGTCAATAAATTTTTTTGGAACACAGCTGTGTTTATTTACTTAAATATTTTGCACCAGGTTTGCCCTGGGACAGCAGTGTAGCAGCTGCAACAGACTATAGGTGGTGCTCTTGTCTCATGACTCAGCATCCTGCAAATCAGGACAATATTGTGACTCCTTAGCGGTGTCACTGTGTCACCATACTGTGACTTTTTGAAAAATTACATACTGTAATTCATGTCAAAGAAAACAAGAAAAGGATGTACAAGTGTTGCTCTTTTAAGGGGTAACTGAATGACGATATCTTATTATCAACATGGCAAAATATAGTTTCTAGTACATAATGCCTCTCTGCTAAATTAAAAAAAAAAAAAAATAATAAGAATCAACATTACCAGTCTCAATACTATCAACTTACCCAAATGCAAAGGTCAGGAAAATTAGAAAATTTAAAACAGAATTGTCTTATCACGGCAAAAGTTCTCCACAAAAATTAAAAATGAAACTAAGACTGCAACAATGTAAGTCTGCAGGTAGTTCATTTTTTCACCTAAACAAGGGATGACATTTGCTAGTGGGGAGTCTGATTAAAATATGTTTGATTTTAGTGGCCAAAGACATGAGTCTAGAAATAAAAATAATTTCAGTTGTATTAGGAGCCTTTTAGTGAGAACAGGGTAGACACTGGGTGCCATATCCACGGTCCATTTCCAACAAAACAAATGGCTCTGAATGCTTTTCCTCAGCTGCTCGACCCAGTGCTGCACAGTGATTTACTTAAACAGCCAACCCTGAGTTAGAAGTGATGGAAACGAGGGAAGTGAGCCTTAGCTACTAGCTCACAGACCAGGGCACTGAAAGATGGCTTTTTCCTACATCCCAGCCTCACTCTTGCCTAAGCTTTTCCTTCTCTGCTGATGTCTTTATCTCTTTCTTCTCTCTCTTTCTGCCAACCCACTTCCTTAACTGGCCATAAAATCTTCTGTGGGACAGTATTCTGTATTCCATCTCTCAATACAATGCTTTCAGGGCAATGCACAAATTAATCATACTGGTCAACAGGATAAGGCTAGAGACATGCTCACTATGTCCAGCTTTCATTTCTAGTACTGAAAAATTTTGTCCAGGTAAAATAAGTCTATGGAGTAAAGAGAGTTAAGTGTCTTCCCACAGGGATATAATCACTCAAAAGAAAGACAGGTGGTGAGAATTCTCTTTTGTCTGATAGACAGGACAGGTTTGAGCTGGAAGAGTGGGAAGAGGCAGGACAGATCTTCACTTGAGGTTGTAGCAGGACGCACCTTACCTGTTTAGCTGACAAGCTGACACCTGACTTCCCTGGAGAATGAGCCAAATAAGGAGCTGATGGTAAAGACTAAGTAGCAGCCAAGTGTTCAATAGCTCTACCCACTTAAGCACCTGAGTACCTAGAATTTTCCATCTCAGTCTCAAGAGTAGGATATTAGTCAGAGACACTATGTGCTAGGTCTACATTTTTCTCTTGTTCCATACCTCCACATACATAGTAGGCTTCTTTTGCTTTTTTCATTGTGTAGACTTGAGTGGAGACTCTATGCTATCATGCAACTATAACAATAACCCTGTTTCAGTCAGAAATTCTCTATAAAGTTACTCCATCTCTATAAGTTAATTAAAGTACCATCCCTTATCCAGGATAAATGGCAGGACCAATGCCTACAGCATTTCCCCTACCAACATCAGCTCCCCAGACCTGCTGCCAGCTCTACTTTGGTCAAAGGATCTGATCTGCCTCATCTGCTTCTCTCTCAGAAACCTACATCTATGTAGGGGGAAAAAACACATAGTCATACAATCAAAGCAGACAAACCATTATGACTGCTTGATCTTACAATGCTGCTAAGTACAAGCAGAGCATCCCTTAACCAAATTGCTTGGGACCAGAAGTACCTCAGATTTTGGAACTGTGGGGAGAGAACACACAGATGATGAGGTTTCCAAGAGATGAGACTTGAGTCTAAACATGAAATTTGGCACAAGAACAAAGCTCAGTGTGTTTCTCCTTTTCTTTATACACTTAGCCAGAAGCAATTTATGCCTTATTTTTAATAATTCTTTATATGAAATAAAGTTTAATTATATGAAATTTTCAACTTGATTTTTGCTGACACTTAAGATTTTCAAGCATTTTGGATTTAAAAATCTTTTCAAATTACAGATGTTCAGTCTAAAATGCTACAGTCAACTCTTCTTTCCATTCTCCAAAGCCACCATGGAAAATCTTTAGCACTTTCCTCATCTCTACCTCACCCCTCAATCTTGTAGATATCAGGGTCCATAATTACTAAAGAAGATAGCAATGAGTCTATGCCATTAAACCCAGACATTCACAAGTACCTAAGCCAACCTCTCCTCTGGCTCTCAGCTACAACCAAAGGCCCTGCCACCTCCTGTGTGCCTAACCTACGTCCAGACCTCATTTCCTCTGTGTCTGTGAACAGTTGACTCTACCAATCATCCTCATTCATTCCTAATGTCACCCACTTTGGAACTCTATCCAAAGGAGACCAGCTTTTGGCACACTGATTTCAGAAGAGCCCTACCAGACTGACTATTAGCATGCTCCTACTAAGGCCTGCATTCTTATTGCACAGCACATCTCAGCAGTCTACTTCTTCTAAGAAACAGAAACGTCTCCTTTTCCATTCAAAGTCTTCCTCCTGCTCCCTCACCTTCCCCACGGCCCCCACATACACACCCACACCCTCGCCACTGCTTCTATCAAAATGACCAGCAGCTTTCAATGAGCTCTTTTCAGTGCAGCCCCAGATGAGGCTGAGCACTCAGCCCCACCAATACCCTCTCCCCTGCGCTTCTGTCACAGGGCACCTGAGCTTTCCTCTTACTCCATCACAGCTGATTCTGCCTGTGCAGATGAAGATGAGGAAAGGACAGAGCCATAACTATGTGACCAGAGCTTGGGAGTTTTCAGCACCTAGGCTGCAGGCACTGAGGCTGGCACAGCTGATTCTAGGGTCCTGTGAGCCCCCTCCTTTCCATGCCTCACCTGCTGAAACAAGCGTTCCTCTGCTTTGAGTCTCTCCAGAAATTCCTGCTCCATCTTTGCCACAGCCCGTTCCTGCTCCAGCTGAGCCATTTCTTTCCGTCTCTAGCGTTGTTTAGAAACAATAGCACATGACTTATCAGAGACCTAACCATGGAGAAAAGAACCTTAAAAGCATCTTAATCACCAGCAACATAAAAAGCAAATTATATAATTTATGCAAATTAGCCTGTCCATTTAAAATTACACAATCCTTTGGATTTTACCTTTACAAAAAGCATAAAATTTAAAAGTATACTTCGAACCAGGGATATAGCTCAGTGACACAGCACCTGCCTGGCAAGCACAAGGTCCTGAGTTTGATTCCTAATATAAAAAGAGTATACTTTGAGAATGACTAATAAGCATGTGCAAAGAAACTCTATAAATGTGTAGGAAAAAGACTACACACAGAAGAAAATTCCTAAATATCTAAATAGAAGTCAGATTTGTCTTTTTTCACATTTCTACTTTTATGTTGTCTAAATTCTTATACAATAAACATTTTCTTTAAAATAGAAAGGATATAAAACCTTCAAAAACAAGGCAAACATGTTAGACCTTTGTTTTGTTCAAGTTTCCTGAAAGGAAGTCATACTTACCAGCTGTTCCATAGCCATGTTTTCCTTATACTTGTAAATCCACAGAGCTAAATATTCTATTGGATCCACAGGGTGAACTCTCGCCACTTCTGCGAGACCCTGAATCAGACATGTCCCAAGGTGCTTTTGAAGATAGGCTGATTCCATTTCTAACTTTTAAATAAAACCCTTTAAGAAATAAGCATCTTACATTAGTTCTGGAAGTTCACTTTTAAGGCACAATCAGGGTAACATCCAGCGAGGCCAACAGAGTGACCCCGCCCCAGCACACGGAAGCCCACCCAGGAAATCTCAGTTTCCAAAAGGCCTCTTGGAAGCCATTACAACTAAAATAGTTTCAAAATCCAGAAGGACCCTCAGGTCCAGTGCAAGAGAGAAAGGGGTACTAGACAACCACAACGGGATTGTGTCAAGCAACACATATGTCATTTCGCTTATACAGCACACCTGAAGAAACAGGTGCATGGTCTGCACTGTGCCCGTAAGCAAATCCAGGCAAGCAGCCTGATTTCTGGAGGAACAGGCCAAGACATACAGCTGCCAGGTGAAGTACATAAGGTTTTGATGCATGTCTTGATTCCAGAGCCCAGGCCTACTGACTCTATTGAGATCTTTCTCTTACACATATAAGCTACGTTCACAGACCATCTCTGCAGTCCACCTCTTTTTATAAGTCCACGCATTTCTAAGTTCAAAGAATAAAACTTCATTTATGGTGGACAGCCTATGAGCCTGCTCAAGATCCAGCTCCCAGCTCCTTTGGACTCACCTGCAGCCACCTCCCCTGACCCAGTACACCATGTTGCCCCCATCTCATTGAACAGCCCACCATTCTACTGATCCACCTTGAACTGTGCCAGCTCTGTCATTCTCACCCATCATGAGATCCCACCTTCATCCTCCACTGGGAAAGTTCTCCTCACCTGCAAACCACAGACCATTTCTCCTTCCCCGAGTTTGCCCAGGTACCTCAGGACAGTGTATCCTCCAAATAACACACAACCCAGATACTGCTGCCTGAGAATTGTGTGTGTGTGTGTGTGTGTGTGTGTGTGTGTGTACATCCATACCTGCTCTCCCTTCAGGATAGATCTCTATGTTCCTGAGCAGTGCTTTAATCGCTGGGGTACACAGTTATTTCTCTGTGATGCCAAGTGATTGAGTTTCTACACATTCCCAGTTCATATTTTTGTGTTTTGCAGTTACAAATAATAACTTTATTTATTTATTTATTTATTTGTCTTTTTGAGACAGGGTCTCTCTATGCAGTTCAGGCTGGCCTTGAGCTCACTTTTGTATCTCAGGCTGGTCTCAAACTTGCACTGATCCTCCTGCCTCAGCCTCCCAAGTGCTGGGATTACAGGTGTATGCCACCACACCAGGCAGAAGTTGATTATTACTTTTCTTTTTATGGCCTGATTAGCCTGCCCTGGGGGTGGGGCTGGCACAGCACGTGGTGCTGGGGATTGAACTGCTGTCCCTGCGGTTGCCTAAGCTTGTCTAAGCAGACACTTTAGAATGCTGAGCTATCCTGCTGGCCCATAAACAATAACTTTAGGCCAAATTAAAAAAAATGAGTCAACTTTATCTTGCCTTCTTGGAAGAAAGTTGATCACTTTCAAATTATCCTTAATATTTTATGAAATCCAGACTCTTCTGAGTTTCTTGTGCAGTGTTTCAATTACTCAACAGACATACACTGAGTACCTATGTCAGGTTCCAATAATAGATAGGTACTAGGATACAAAACTTTTACTGACTGAATACTTGTGCAACCCCATTCATAGGTTAAATCATAACTCCCACTGTGATGGCATTATGTAGAGCCTTTGGGGGATAATTATGCCATGAGGGCAAGACCCACATGAATGGGATTAGTGTCCTCACAAAAAGAGAAGAAGAGATTGTTCCTATTTTCCCCCACATGAGCCATGTGAATACTAATAAGTAGGCTCTTAAGAGATACCACACATGCCAATACCTCAGCCTATCCATCCCCCAAACTGTGGGAAGTAAATCCATGTTAAGCTTACACATTCTTTAGTAACTTGATCTAACAACCCAAATTCAAATAAAAGTAGATTATTTCTGCCTTCTTAGAGCTTCTAGTGAAAAGAGAACACAGACATTATTCACAAATTCAAATCAACAAATGTAAAATTGAAATAAAATGCTATGGGGAGCAGACAGTGGCAAGATCTAGCCAAGTCATGGGATTCTTCTCCAAAGGTAAAGAAACAAAATCAGAAGGCAAAAAGAAGGAAGAGCTTCGGTTGCTACAAGGGACAGAATGCCAGAGTCTGGAAAAGTCCCGAGACAAATGTGCCCAGCATTTAGCTTAGAATTTCATAAACACCAACATGCTAGTGTTCATCCCTAGGCTCTTGACGATGTAATGTTGAGAGAAGAGCAACATGGGACAACCTCTTTAGAAAGGGATTTGGAAAACTCTAGAAAGTCCCACACCCATTATATGTATGCCCTTTGATCCACAAATCTGATTTCTTGAACCTTCTCTCAAAAATACACTTCCAATTGTATGAAATGGTGCATGAGTGTGGTAATCTGCATGGCTATTTGCCACAGTCAAATGGGAGCAGCAGCTAGAGTCTCAAGAAGAATTAGTGAGACACACCACCCAGACTCCAGAATGGATATAAAGGGAATTCGGATGCTCTCTAAAGATGAGGGTGGTCCCTAGCACACAGAGTAAAGCAGAGAAGCACACTGTGGAACTCATCTATGCCACCATCCCTATCATGTCAGCAGGAGGAAAATGAAAGCACATGTGTGTGCATATAACCCATCCTAAAGACTCTACAGTCTGCATACAAACCAGCACAAATGAGCTAACTTCCTGTCAAGTTGGCACAGGCACCCCAACCACACAGAGAAAAGCATTCCTGCCACTGGCTTTAGAATTGTTTTGCTTGAGACATCAAAGATAAAGGGGGAAAGATTCATTCAGCTCAGTTTGTAAAGATTTCAGTCCACCATCAGCTGGCTCCAAGGCAGGAAGGAATGACAGACAGCTATGCAAAGGAGAAACAATTCGTGTGGGCAGGACACAGTAAAAATAGGAAGGGACCTTAACAGCTCTTTCTGCTCCTTATATCTTGTACATGGTACCTACCTATAGGGCAAGTAGCACTCACACCCCTAGTCCTAGTGCCCTTAATCCTAGCATTGCACCTTGAATAAGTTCCAACATCACACACTAGAAATTTAGTCCATCTCCAAGAACTGCCAAGTTCCTAACAGTTTCAGCATTGCTGAAAAGCCCAAATTCCAAGACTCCTTGGACACTTAAATTCTTATCTGCAAGCTCCTATACAAATGAAAAAAAAAGTGAAATATTTGCAACCTTCAGTGGCAGATAACAGACATTTCCACTCTCAAGCTTACAAATGGGCAAAGCAAGGAATGGGAACAAAGCCAGCCTGAAATCCAGCAAGGCAAACATTAAATCCCACAGTTCTTCTTCTAGCAGGCCCATCAACCTGTGGCAAGTTGTGAACTCCAAAGGGCTTGGATGGCTGTGCCCTGTGACACTTCTGGTGGTTGTAGCTCCCATGGCTTCCGTCTTTGGCTAGCTTTGCTTACTCTTTGCAGCTTATGGCCCTGACTTCTCCACCCTGCTCCACTGCACCTTTAGCTTCATTCTCACAGCTTTACACAGGGGTACACTGCCTGGCCTCCGTGGCCTTCTTCTGAAATCCAGGCAGAAGCCTTCCTAACCCCACAACTCTTACATTCTGCACGTGCCTAAAAACAGCACCACATGAATGATATACAAGGCCTGCTGCTGGCTGGATCAGTAGCCAGGCTTCTTTTTCTCTTGGATATAGGGGTTCAATGCCTATTAACAAAATCTCTGGGAACTAGTTCCCTAGACTGCTGTCATTCTGGAATATGGTGCTCTGGACTCTCTTCTCAAAGCAGTCTTTCATTTTTGCAATTTTAAGACTACAAAAGGTGGATTTCTACTGCTCCTTGGGATGCCCTCAGGCCATATTTTCTATTCTCCTATCCCTTCTTCACAAACAAGATCTCCTCTGCTCTATCTTTCCAGTCCACAGTTTAACTGTTTTAAATTACAGCTTTAAATCATTCCACTTAGCTCTTTTTAACGATTCACAACATAAATCTGGCTAAAAATCCCCAACAGTACCCATGCCACCACCTCAACATTAAGCTGCCTTGAAATTTTTTCTGCCAGATTAAATAAGCCACCACACTTCATCTCAATCTCAGCCAAAGTTTCTGAACATGAACAAAATACAGACAAATTGTTTGCCAAGTCATAACACACATTATCTGGACTCAACAAGCCAAAGCAGTTCTTCCCAGCAGAAAACTCCTGAGCCTGGTCTTTACTGGAAGGATTTTTATCAGCCTTCTGGCTTTCTGATCTCTGCTCAAAATCTCCCAACAAGTACAGTCTTAAGTATTGAGCTCTACTTTTTCAGTCAGCATTTCCAAACTTTTCCTAACTTTTCTTCTGCCTACAAGCTACCTCCAAAGTCTCCTAAACCACCTTGTCAGGTACAGTCACATGAACACCCTCATTCCTCTGGTACCAAATTCAGTCTTTGTTACTTTTCTCAATGCTGAGACAAAATATCTGATGCCTAAGTTAAAGGAGAAAAGGTTTATTTAGCTCACAGTCTGTAGAGGTTTCAGTCCATAATCAGCTGGCTCCAAGGTAGGGTGGCATCTCAGAGGAAAAACAGTTCATGATGGGTAGAACACAGCAAAGCAATAAGGGATGACCATTGCTCTTTCTGTCTCTTATATCTTATCCAGGCTATCAGCCCCCTTAGGGCAGATAGCACTCACACCTTTAATCCTAGCACCATGACTCCTAGCATTGCACCATGGATCAGTCACACTCTAGATCCAACCACCTCTAAAAAAGTTTCACCTATAACCACATGAGGCTTTGGAGGGACTTCTAGACATAAGCTATAACAATATGGGACTATCAGTGGGACCTGGGCGAGGCTCCTCAGCTATCTTAACATTTCCTGTCCAGGAAACACTGACAATACTTATCCCTCCTATTGTAGTGTTGGCATTGGTTTTCTACTAGAGATTGAAATCAGGACCTTCGCACATAACTACATTCCCAGACCTTCTTTTAAGACAGAGTCTCATTAAATTTCTATATTGCCCAGGCCATGCTCAAATTTGTGATCCTGTTGCCTCAGATTCCCAGAGTGCTAAGATTATAGACAAGTACTGTTTTCCATATGTAAGAGCAATCACCTTCGCTCCCCAAAGCAAAGCTGCAGCCCATAGTCTCAGCTGCCATGGTCTGAGGGAGCTGCCACAAGGAACCTGGGCAGGGTCGCCAGGTTAGCAAATAAACTACAGCATGACCAGTCAAATTTACATATCAGAGAAACAATGAATGACTTTGTCTCTGTTTTGTGCTAAAATGTAACCTCTTTATCTGAACCGCAAAATTAGGTACGCAGCTTTTGAGGCACTGGCCGTTAAACCCAAGGGTGCTCCGACCCTCAGCTATAACCCAAGCCCTAAAAGCCCAGGTGGCCTCAAACTAGGGATCCCCAGTCTGGAGCTCCTGAGTAAGGGGGTTAATAGTGGTCTGCAACATTTATGCACCCTCAGTTTAAATATAGCCTGTCCGGTCGTCATGTTCTGGCTCCCTGAGCCTCCAAGGGTGTTGAGCAAGGCCTGGAGCAGGGATCGGCGCAGGGAGAAAGATGGGTAGAGGGCATGGAGAGGAAGCAGTCTCCCCTGGCCTCCCGGGCAGAACCTACGGGCTCTCAGGGTCTGCTGTGAGCTGCCAGTGCCGGGGAAGACCAGTCTTGGGACTGGCTTATCGTTGAAAAACGTCGTCTCTTTGCATGCACATGCGCATGCGTAGTCCCTCCCCCAAGCTGAGTCCCGGTGCTAGGCAACGGAGGAAGGGTAGGCGCTTGCAGCTGTGGCCTTGTGCGCGTGAGCTGGACCTGCGCGGGGGAGGGAGGGGGGCGCTCCAGGAATCTGGTGGGATCTGTGGCCGTAGGGGCCGGGTGGCACAGGGTTGACCTGGAGCCTGGCGGGGACGGGCAGGAGTGCCGCGCCTGGCCGCTGACCTCCGCCCGGTTCGCGGAAGCCACCTGGCATCCCGACCTCCTCAGCGAACCCCGAGATTACTCGGTTGCTCGGTAGCTCCGAGTGCAGGTCCCCGTGAGTCCCGCTGACAGGCACTGCGGTACGCTCAGAGAGGCCTCAGGAAACAAAGCGGAGTCCTGAGGCCACGAGCGGCACCGCTGCGTCGTGGAAGTGAATTCCCCACCGATCAATAGGTGCAACCCAAGCGCCTCGCAGGGCGCTGGGTGAACCTAAAACCCTCGGGTTTAGCGCTCTGCCTGCCGCGTGCCAGGTGAGGACAAAGGGGGAACCAAGGAAGCAGCCCCTCAGGGAGCTTGGGGGGTGAAGGGGGACACCGTCGCCGCCCCCTAGCGCCACGGTGTTAGGGAACAGCGTGGGAGGGGAGCCTTCGCTTTGTCCCCGCCTCTGCACAGGCAGCGCGCAATCTGAGGCAGATTTTCCAGCCACAGGCCCTCATTTCTCCCTGCGATTGCTGTTGGGCATGTGCCTCCTAGAGAAGGTGCTTTCTGCTGGTGGGGTTGGCCACACTAAGCAACAGGGTAGGTATCCAGTAAGTCAGCGGAAGACAAGCCTGGAAGTGGCCACTCTGCAAGCAAGGATGGCTGTAGGGACATAGAGGCCAAGTGGATCTGTGCCTGCTGGTCACCTGGGCATTGTACTGAAATGCAGATTGTGAACCTTTAGATCTGGGGTGAGACCTGAGAATTTACCCTTCCTAGGGATCAGATGACAGGGAGCAAATCGAGTGTAGAAAACTGAAGATTAAACAATCCACGACTGTAACCCCAGCACTCTGGGAGGGTGAGGTAGAAAGGATTCCCAGTTTGAGCCCAGCCTAGGCTCAATCCCCAGTACAGAAGAGAAATAAACAATTTTTTTTTTTTTAAATCCAGGTCATTGTGGGCCACAGGGCCAAGTGGACAGAGGTACTGGCCACCAAATCTCCACCCTCCACCCTACCCCAAATGTAATATGTTAAACACTCGTGCATTCTCTTAAATTCCTGAGGTCAGAAACAGGGAGCTAACAGGTGAAGCTGCTATAACCTGGAGTCCTAGCTTTCCTGGATTCCCCTATCCCAGCTTTCCAGGATTTTCAGTAACAGACCACAGCTATCTCTGGGTTTTGTTTATCACACTCCCATTCCTTGAGATGCTAATTAGGCTATCGCAGCATTTAAAGGTGATGAACTAGTTTTATCTGACAGAGGTTACTTTCAAGCAGCAGAACTTTCGGGGAGTGGTCTGTAAACTGCTAGCTGATTTTGAATTTGTACTAAGAATCCAGAGCAAAACCCAGAGCAGAAATGTTTGAAAAACTTAGAGTTTTACCAGAAAAGGAATCTGAATAAATCTGTGGTAAAGGAGAGTACAATCATGAAAGAATTTAATGCCGCTTTTAAAATAGAAGTACTCTGCACAGGAAAATAAGAAAGATGCTTTGAGGGCATCTCAGGAAAATCAGTAATACCACCCCTGTCTGTAGCAGGCTCAAACCCTGAGGTGGTTTGATATTATAGGGCTACAAAGAAAATTATTTTTCAGGAATTTCTTTCCCTATATTCATCCATTTAGGCACTCAGAGGCCACTGCAGCCATGGTCCAGCTAGGTCCAGCTAATGAGCTGACTTTTGTATCATCCACATGATATAGGTTTCATAAGCATGTAGAGTGCAATAGTTGTAGGGTCATAAAGACTTTCATTGAGATTTAAAAGGAATGCCTGTGAGGCCAAAATATGTGGCAGAATTGAAGTTCCTGTGAGCAGCTCCCGTAGGGCAACATGTGAACCTGTGAGAGTTAATTTGAAGCTACTGTGGAGGCCCAAGGAAGTTAAGAATGCTAGAGATGTAGACTGTAGTAAGTAGAGCCAAACCAAAAGACAGGCCAGTAGGCCATGTGGGCTGTAGCCAACAAGACCATAGAGTTGCCCAAGCCTTTCAAAACTAAAATCATGCCACCATGTACCGCAAATACTAGGAGCAGAGCTGTAGAGTTTAATGTTTTCGCTGCTGGGTTTCAGTTTCCTGTGGTTCTCATGATCTTATTTCTCCATTTTAGAATGGGAACAGTTACCCCATAGCATTGTATTTTAGTGTAACTTGATCTCTTGATCACTTTTCTGGTGCTGAAATGCAACACCCAAAACCAACAACTTGATGGAGGAAACATTTGCTTTGGTGCTCACAGTTTCAGTCTATGGTCAGCAGGCTCCCAGACAGAAGCAGGATGGCAGAGGGGCTCAATCCACAGCAACCAGGAAGCAGAGAGAGCAGGAAGGAGCAGAGGGCCAGAATATACCCTGCTAGGTAAGGCCCCTGGGGACCAGCTCCAATCAGGCCCCACCTCCTTGCAGCACATTCAGCTATGAGCTCATCCAGGCATGAGTCCACAGGTGACTTTACCACCCCATGATCTGATCACCTTCGAAGATATGAGACTTTTGAGGCATACTTTAAAGTTAAACCAGAATACGTGGCCTTTTGATTTTTATAGGAGCTTATAGCTAACATTTGCCCTGATTCTCAGAGGACACGTAGGACTTTGACTTTTGAGCAAGGCTAACACTGTTTGGGGACTCATGAAGTTGGATTGAATGCGCACCACATTGTGAGAGGGACATGAGACTCTGAGGCTCCAGTGGAATGTTATGGTTTGGATCTTGAATATTTTCCAGTGGTCATGTGCAAAAACATTTAGTCTCAAGCCAGTGACACTATTGGAAGCTGGCTGAACCTTTAAGAGGTGAAGTGTAGTAAATGAAAACTAGGTCACTGTGCATGTAACCTTGAAGAAGATTGCAAAACCCTGGCCCCTTCCTCTCTCTGCCACCATAAAGTAAGATCCTCTGCCCTCCAGAGGTTCCCAGCCTTGATGTGTTGCTTAGCAACAGGCCAAAGGAACAGGTCCAAGCAACATGGGCTGAAACCACAGCCAAGTAAATGTTTCCTCCTTGTCAATTATCTTGTAGTTTTTCATGATAATAGAATGCTAACATAGGTGGAATCTAGAGACATTCCTATTTATCTTTAAACGAATTAATATAATAGTTGCAATGCCCCTATTTTAAAAATCAGATTATATTTGTTAAATATTCTCTCTGTTTTGCTATTTCCTAGGCAAGCAAGATGGAAACTGAATACTTAAAAAGGTGCTTTGGAAATAGCCTAACCCAGGCACTGGCAGAGGTGGCAAAGGTTCAGCCCAGTGACCCAATAGAGTACCTGGCTCACTGGCTTTATCATTACAGAAAAATTGAGACAGACAAAGAAAAGGTATGTTTGTGAGAGCTGGGTCTGTTTGTTGAGGGCTCAGCTTCCTTGGTGTAATCTGAAATCCAAGGCACAAGCCATGAGCAGGTTTGTCG
>PVKN010019096.1:0-16527 GCA_004027915.1 Capromys pilorides | reverse complement strand
CATAATATTATACATTATGCTTTGAAATACTTTCTTTTTTCTTGTGAGTAGGTCATATACCCCTATGTATTAACTTCAATCTTATTCTGAACAATGCAATGTGAACACAAATAAATATAATATTGATAAGTGCAATCTTCTGGGGCCCTGGAACTTCTCTTTCAGCACTGTTTTCTCTGGTATCCTATTGGAATTGTCCTAAATAAGCACTGTTTCTCCATCTTGTGCCCCACAAATGAAAACAATGAATTGTATATAAACCACAATGGCCATGTAAACGTTAGCCAAAGTTAAACTGTTGAAGATATTGAGAGTTTGAGGGGCATTTAATGCTGTAGCAGAATTTAGATTGAGCTATCTAATGTAAGAGGACTAAAAATTCATCAGTACAGAATAGAATTAAATGTGCCTAAAAGCAATTAAAATCTAAAGTACAAGGATGCTATTTGGAGAATATTTTCTTTTCTTTTCTTTTCTTTCTCTCTTTCTTTCTGTCTTTCTTTCTTTCTTTCTTTCTTTCTTTCTTTCTTTCTTTCTTTTTGTGTGTTTTTTTTCAAGGCTCAGGATTGAACTCACATCCTAAAGTAGACAAAGCAACCAGTCCCAGTCTACAGCGGAACTACATTACCAGCTCTAATTTCATTTCTGTATCTATGATTGTCTACTCCATGTTTGTATCTTCTATTTTTCATGTTTGTATCTTCAAATATTGATTCATACAATATCAATTACATACAGCCATATATTGGAATTGTCTCTTCATCCATTTTTCCAACTTAATGGAGAAAACTAAGTATATTCTAATTCTTCTATGTACATTACCTGAATGCAACCTTCAGAGTCACTCTAAGGTACTCTTAGTACTATTACAGTCCATATTTCAGGATGATGGAACTGAGTATACAAAGTTAAATAAATTTTACCGATTATGTGCAGATGGAGGAAGAAGACCTGTGATCTCTCTTTATTTTGTTACTTTTAATAAGAAATAACAATGAGACAGTTTCAAAACACATTAGTAGGACAGCCACAATAATTAATACAATGCATATTGTTGTCTTCATAATAGTTGTTCAGAGTACAAGATGCACACATGATAACTTTTCTGAACACTAGTGGTATAAATATTTCTTCTCATTGAACTAAGAGAAAATAGTTGTATGCATAGTCCAATATTCCATAATAGTATTGTTATAAGCAGAATTGGCAATATTGGAAGCTATTGACTTCAGTCTTTTAGAACTCAACATACTAATCTGGCTTTACTTTTTATGCCTCATGGTTAAATTTTTCAGCTGAATGGTTAAGGCCAAGTTAAAGCAAGACCTGTATATCAAAACATGTAACTTTCATATCTGACAAAGTCAGTCAAATCCCCTCAGGATTTACCTTGAAACCATATATAGTGTTTTGTAGAACTTTTGTCAGTGTCTGCCATCTGGATGAGTCATGGCCATTGCTTGACCAGTTTGCACTTTATGAAAGCCTGAGAGAATATTTTCTCTCTAGGTGACTCTCCTTAGGAACACCATACATCATTGATCTCTTTCCTTTGTGGCCCCATAGGATCGATCTACTACAATTTTGTATATGCTTATATTTCTAAATTTCTGTGTAAAAATGTGTAACTTTTTAAAATCACATTCTATAAGGATTTATTAGAATATCAATGATTGATGGAAAATACCAGTTCCATGTTAAGTCTAAGATGTTTGATATTCAGAAAGACAGTGTTGTTAAGCTCAAGCACCTATGTTATAGAGTAAGAGTATCAGTAAGCTTCTCTTCTGGAAAGTTAACAACTTAAGTTTTCAGACCAAAATATTAGAGGAAAAAAAAAAGGGCTACAAGGATAGCCAACATTTTGGCCCTAGCTCTTGAAGATCAGTGAGAAATCAGGACATAAGAGAACTTGTATTGTAACATCCTATAACTCCGTGGTGTCCCAAATTTTCTGTTTAAGCAGACCTGGAATCTCCACCTAACCCCAAGGTTCATGTTCTTAATTTTCCCTTTTCCCTTGGAAATGTTGGAAGAACTTGAAGACTTTCCTTGTAGTGTGTTTCCAGCTTAGTAAACTGCATCTAATTCCGTGATTCAGGATATGCAAATGTGAACAGTTAAATCTTTGCCTTATAGTAATATTTCATGTGACACTAGATAAACATATTAATAAAATTTATTTTTTTGCATATAATTTGATAGAATTCCAACTCTATCTTTTTCTAATAGGCATCCAGAATTTACTCATTGTACTTATTCATCTGTTCAATTGGCTTATTGATCACAGCATTGTCAAGTACTACACTGAGTCCTACATATGCCTGCAGGATTGAATGAATGAATAAGCAAATGAAGAATCTATCTTTTATGAATAATTAGCTTTATGACTTACATAACGCAAAACTGTGAAGAACTGATGAAAATACTATAAGATTCCAAGAAATGAAAAGTATTACATTATCTTTCCTGCTTTGGAATCTTACATAAATTTCTGCAGAATAAGCACATAAAGAAAAAATAAAAACCCTCCCTGTTTAAAATTCTCTTTTTACTTTGACTTGAAAGTTGTCATTTCCTGACTCTTCTAGAAGTAAGATGTTTCAAACTAGCTTTTAGTTTCTCTGATTCTTCAGCCTAATAAAAGCTTTCCTCTTTTACTGAGTTTCAGTTAGCCTTTGAGAAAACACTCTAACTTTGTGGCTGTGCTTTACTTTGTACCCTTCCTGCCACTAGAGGCTTTAAAGGAGGAGGCACGAGGCCACTGTCGTCTCAATTGCTGAGGTTCTCCTCCCTGGTTCTGCACTCACATGGCCGACAGTGCTGAGATGATGAAAGGATCTGGGGGATCTGTGAAGAGCTGAGTGTGGAGTTTTGAATTTGTGAAGTACTTGTCAAAATTTTACAGTAATTAGGGGCTGAGTGAAGAAAAAAGAATGTGACAGCTCAGAACTTGGTAGAATTTCAATGCTGCAATATTCTGTTTGAGATTTTTAAATGGCCTGAATTCATTAAGAAGACATATAAACTTTACGTTTATTTGGAAGAAGAAAATTCATGTCGTATACCGCTCTGTGGTTTCTTTGAGATATTGGTCATTGTTTGGAACAGGCATTTCAGAATTGATTACACATGCATATTGACTGACTTTTCTCTGTTTTCCCGGAAAAGTACTCAGTCATTCTTCATCTGTGGACTCCTTCAGTGCATTTATACAGACAGAGACTATTGGAGATGCAGTCATAAAATGGCAAACTGTGTAGACACTGGATCAGACCTAGATGTATGATAAAGCAATAAGGGCTTTTATCACAATTTTCTTCTTTGTCAAAAGAAGAATCGGGATTTAAAGGTAATATTAACATACCACAGAGTTCAGTCCAGTTTAACCAAGACAGTTTTTCATTATGATAGTCTCATACTTTCTGTGTGGATTGGGGCAAAGGAAATAATTAAACATTGAAATTTGCAGGGATATTACTTCGGAAGTATTTTTTTCTTTTTAGGGATTTAACTCAGGTGACTTCTTACCTGTAAGGCCTTTCATTTGTTGCTCTGTTTGAAGGCAGGGAATGGCAGTATGTGTTTAATTTTCTTTATGTTACTGAATCTCCAGTTTCTGAATTTCCAGAGAAATTGAGCAACTTGAATCATGAAAATATTCTGAAGATCCTTGAATGTGATGGTAAGATACGGGATGGAATACTGGAAACCCTTACAATAGAAAAAAAAATGAAACTGGGAACTGAGCTCTTTACAAAGCCATCAGGACTATATGTAGTGAAGATTAAAAATTTTCCAGATGTCAAGGTGTATTGCTCTCCAATCTGGACTAGATATATCATCCTGGAATACCTATCTCCTAATTTTTCTGTTGACAAAACCTCAAAAGAACTACTACTCCAAATGAGAATACAGCCAACCCAGTCATGTTCATCTCTTTGCCAACTCTTCAGATGACAGAAAATTTAAATAATACTAATTATACAACTATGTATACAATTCCCAAAACAATTTATGGCGAAGAGGAAGAAAAAAATTTTTAAGAAGCAAGGAAGCAAAAATAAGATAAAATGTGTATTTGTGGAAAGAAAGTCATAACTGTGCTGGGGAGATAGCTCAGCAGAATAAGCACTTACCTGGCAAGCACAAGGACCTGACTTCAACCCCTGGTTCCAAAAAAAAAAAAAAGGAAAAAAGAAAGTCATAGAAGTTAGCCCTTTCATTTGAACACTAATATAATGTGTAACAGAGACTCCCAGAAAGGAAAAGCATGGAAAATAAAGTGGCCTTGGCAAACCAAAGACAAGAAAATGGGAAATAAAAGAGGAAGAGAGGTAGCAAAAGAAGACAGAAGAGAAAAGAAGACAAGCAAAAAAAAGAAAAAAGTATATTGTCTAAAATAATGAATAAATGAATAAATAAATGGGTAGATGAATAAAAATAATATTGTTTTAAAAAATCACCGGAACCAGACAAATTTTGTTCAAGGACTGCTGCTGAGCACTAACACAAAATTATAAAGAATTTAAACATATAAATGGATTTCATTTATTATTCTAAAATAAAGCCAAGAAAAGCAGAAATAGGGATTAAGAAGTGCATTGGTCATTTCAAAGTTATTTTCCTTCTAGGTGTGAAACAGAGAGGACCTCCTTAATAGGCTTGTTCAGGGGCACTGGAATCTCCTGCATTTTGGGGATGCTAATTTATTGTAGAGTTCCATGTGATTGTGTTATCTTTAGCAAAGTGGCTTCATTTTGGTTGTGCCTGATCTTTTAGGCCTGGTTTAGAAGGCTAACCCAAACAATGACATTCTATAAGCTTTGCATAGCAGTACAATATTTTTGTAAATATGGAAATTAAAACAATTAATTAGAGACTAGAGAGATAGCTCAGCAGTCTAAGTGCCTGCCTGGCAAATGCAAGGACCTGAGTGTAATCCCTGGTACCACATCCCATGCTGGTTCTGGCACTGCACCATGCTGTGCCAGCCACCAAAACCAGGCATGGTAGTGAATCACTAGGGAGGCTGAGACAGGAGGATCACAAGGAGTCTGAGCTGTGAAGTGAGACCCTGTACCAAATAAATAAGTAAATAATCAATTTTTTTAAAAAATTAATTATGTAAAAAACTCAAATGCATAATGTTACATGCCTGCAATTACAACACCATAGGCGAGGATTAAAAGTTTGAGCCCAATTTGGGCAAACTAGTGACTTAGAAAGAAATTGTCCCAAAATTTAAGAAGAAAAAAGGAAAAATGGCTTGGGAGGTAGCTCACTATGAAGGCACTGTGTTCAATTCCCAGCACTAAAAGAAATTAAAGGCTAATGTTGTGAACATTGACTATATAGGATTGACAATAACCAGAATCCAGAGGAAAAAGGGAGGAAGAAGAGGGGATAGGATAGTTGAGACTGCTGATGTCCTTCTAAAGCTGAGTAAATAACTGAGATGCTTAAAATAGAAAGAGTTGGAATAAAAGCATAATGGCTCAAAGTTATACAGGGGATTTCATAGTATCATTTTACAATCTCAGTTGGCTCTTTTAGAGTATTTCTTAAGATGGAAAAGTATTTTATTTTTTCAAATATAGTTTCATTTTGTTATATTTTTAGCTTCGAGTATAATTAAATTTAACATTGCCATAATTACATCTACTTTGTAAGCTATTCATTTATCACTGTCTCTGTTTATAAATTTATCTGCATGTAAGAAGTATTAACTTAAGTATGTAACAAAAAAGTATTGATGGTAGAAATTAGTTTTGTCTTTTAAGAACACATCATACTTGTGCCTTTAAAAAAAAAATAGACAATTTTGATAAGATGGTAGAGTGGTAAATAATAACAAATTAATCTGTTTAAGATTTCAAATCCAGATACTGGAAAACAACACTTGGGAATCAAAAGAAGGAGGAAGTGGACCCTGAGACCAAAGAGGGCTATGAAAGGAGAACTGGAACCCACAAAAAGTGAACACACAACCCCCAATGCAGAGAAACAAAGTGGCTAATTGTACTTTCTCCCTGGCTCCTGGCTCACAGCTCCAGAGAGGAGGATCAAATCTACAGATATCAGTGAGGGCAGGTGACTCCAGAGGCCTCCGGAAAAAATGCACCAGTGGAATGCAGCAGTGTATAATATGTGTTACAACAGCTGGAGAGGGATTTCAGTCAAAATCTCTGGTGTGTACACTGAAGGAGATTCTTGGAAGATGCCATTTTTTAGGGAGGGGCTAGCTGAACTTGGGAGTTTGAGCAGCTGTGGTGGGCAACATCTCAGGACTCCCAGCCTTGAAACACCATGGTGAATGTGTGAGGGACATGAGACATTAATTTCAGCAACTAGTAATCTGGAAAGACTCCAACACTTCCTGCTCTGAAGGGTGGTCTGCTCCATTTCACCTTTCCCATCCATTCATTCCTGTGGCAGACCTCCAAGGTCAGGACAGCAAGATGAGGTTAGAAAGAGACAGTCAAGATCAGTCTGAAGTTCTGTGGAATTCTGGGTTCCAGGATCAGAACAGCACTCTGCCCCTACTGTAGACTTGCTGGTAGATATCATCTTGCATGGATCTGGTTGCTTTCTACCTCCTTTGTCTATCACGGACAGTAGAGACTTGCCTTGAATTGGACACTACCACAAAACTATAGATCCCGGAATACAACCATAGGCTTGAAAATACAGAGAAACTATTTTCTTCTTTTATTGTCCCCCTTTGCTTTTTTTGTTTTTGTTTTTGTTGGTCCTTGATTGTTTATTTTTAATGACATTTCTGTACACAAATAACAAGCTCACTGAGAGAGAAATTAGGGTAGCAACTCTCTTTTACAATAGCACCAAGAAAAATGAAATTTTAGGAATCAACCAATGAAGTAAATAAAAGAAGTTTACCTTGGAAATTGTAGGAATCTGGGCCTGGTCAGATAGCTCAGTGGATTAAAGCATCTGCAAGCGGGCCCAGGGGCAGGGGATTCAATTCCCATCTTGTCATGCTGGCCCCACCCCCAGGGCATCCTGAGACTGCAGTTGAGACTGGGTGTGGTGGCGCTCACCTATAATCCCAGAGTTTGGGAGACTGAAAAACAGGAAGGATTACTACAAGTCTGAACTGTGTAGTTAGAACCTGTAGATCTATACTAAATACATTTTAAAAAATTATAGTAATCTGAAAAGAAGATCAGAAAGCATGTCAGAAAATGGAAAGATATCCTCTGTCCTTGCAAAGGCAGAAATAAAACAGCAAATATGGCCATAATGTAAAAACTGTTATGCAGATGTAATGCTATTTTAATCAAAATACCAATAGCCTACCTTGGCAGGGAGCATCACAATACCAGATTTAAACTATACCGCAGAGCTACCATGACAAAAAACAGCATGTTATTTGAAAAAAACCTGAGGATTAATCAAACAAGTTAGAAGATGTAGAAAAAATTCCAAACATATTCAACCACAAAGGTGTCAAATATTTTCACTGGAAAATAGCCTAATAGATTCTCTAATAAACAGTGCTGGTAAAACTGGTTTTACATACACCTAAGCTTAAAGCTAGACTCGTATCTCTTACTCTCCACTAAACTAAAATTGAAATAGATCGAAGATGTAATTATTATAACAGAATCTATTTGCTTAAAGACAAAATAGGTAAAAGTCCAGAATATATAGAAGCAGGCAAAGAGCTTATGAGCAAAACCTCAACAGCACACAAAATATCCCAAAAAATCAAAATTTATCCTCTATCATAGAATCATATAGAATAATTTTACTGCTGTAAAAATCTTCTATGTGCTTCCTCTTTCAACTCTTGGCCCCGGAAGGCACTAGCCATTTTCACTGTCTGTATCATTTTGCCTTTCCCAGAATATCATGCAGCTGAAATTATCTAGAATGTAGCTTGCTCAAATTGTCTTTGTTCACATTTAAGTTTCCACCACATCCTTTCATAGCATATTTCTTCTGAGCTTTGAATATTATTCCATTGTCTGGACACTTTGATTGCTTCTCAATTTTAACAGTTATGAATAAAGCTATTATAAATAACTCTAGATTTTTGTGAAGGACAAAAATGAAAATTTTAAATAAACCTACCCAAGATACCTACCAAGGCCAAGCAGATAAATAACAGAACAGTTCTTCCTTTCTACACCTGCCTTTGCTGCCTTTATAACCGATAACCTTGCAATATAAATTCAAATGTAATGGGGCTCTTCTTTCTTTCTGTAGCTCATGCCTGCCTAACTAATGGTCTTGTAATGTAACTGAGATATGTAAGCTCCATCAGCAACCCCCATATCACCCAACCCTCCAAACCCATGTGCCAAGTTTGCTTGTGTACTCCTCCACTCATTTGCTACTTAAAACCTTCAAAACCCCACTGGGAAGAGCTCTGATTCTGTGGATAAATACTCCTCCAAAGCTCACCTGGGTAAGCTGGGAATGGTGGCACATATCTGTAATCCCAGCACTTGGATGGCTGAGACAGGAGAGTTGTTGCAAGTTCAAGACTGGGCTGGGCTAAAAAGTGAGCTCCAGGCCAACCTGAACTACATAGCAAGACTCTGTCTTTTAAAAAAGCTAAATAAAGAATAAAAATAAGAAGCCCAGCAGTGTCATACAGTGCCTCCTAAATCTCAGTACCATTTTTCCCATGTTTGGTCTGTTTTCTGCAACATTTATATACATAAAATTTTTCCATTCATCTGAATAAATATCAACAAGAGAGACTTCTGGATGATACAATAAGAGTACATTTAGTTTCATAAGAAAATGCCAACCTGCCATCCTAAGAGGCAAGTGTTTTGCACTCCCGCCAGCAATGAATGAAAGAGAGTGTTTGCTGCTTCACATCCTTGGTAGCATTTGGCTTTGTCAAGTTCTGGATTTAGGCATTATAATGGGCATGCAGTAGCATCTTTGTTGTTTTAATTTGCAATCTACTGATGACTTATAATGTAGAGTACCTATTTGTATACCTTTCAAGCATTTTTAATAGTTCATATATACCAAGACTTAAACATGTTAGTTTGGATAAGAACATATGAATTATTCTGTTGGCTTTTTTGTACTGTTTATTTTAAATTTAGTAAAATGAAGGATAAAATGTTGAAGATTTAATTTAGCATAAAGAACTCAGTCTAGTATAAATGATGAAGAATAAAGGTGCATGTTCAGAGATATTCCTCCAACTTGCTCATTTTTACCCTGGATTTCTCGGCTCCTTCTCCAACATTAAATATGTCTTGTCAGAGCTAACAAGGGCTTGGGAAACCTTTTGACCCAGAATTTTACATGCCTTATCCCCAATAAGAATGTTGTCTTTTCTGGGCCTTGATGGGCCTGACTTTCTTCTTGGAAAGCAAAGCTGACTGGAAAAAATCATTCTCTTATTTTGTAGTCTCCTATATTTTCCTTTTCTTTCTAGCATAACCCTTATCTTTTTGTAACATTACCAAATAGCAATAAAAGCATTAGGGAGATAATGGAGCTGAGTGTTCGACACATAAAATCCTGATGTCAAATCTGTAAGGTACAGCAAGAAAGAAGATTGTCACCATGGCTGAACAGCTGAGGCCACAGTGGCCTGTTAACTCTGAAACATTTCCAGTTTTTCGATACTAACATGTTACGATGCTGCTGGGGGATGGAAAGGGAACCGTTGCTTTAAAAATATACTTTGAGTGGCAGTTGGTTAATATGTGCAGCTGACAAAGGCTTAGCAAGTTAACAACAGGCTGGCTGCTCTTTGATTCCGTAGATCTCCAGGAAGAGGGGGCCAACTTCTTTCTGGTATTTCACTGTTTAACCTTAGGATAAGCCTTTTGTGGGTGGCTCTCATTAAACATTTTAGAGAGAATTTGTGACCCAGTGCTTGTTCCCTGGCACTCAAGCAGCTTTCTGGCTGATAATTCTCATTGTTTTTTATGCTAAGCTGAAAAAAAAAAACACCTCAGCAAGACAGAAAAAGCACCTAATGATTAAAGGCCTAGATTTTAGGCATTATCAAGAGCACAGCAGTGCTTGCTGCATGAAAGAATGCTAAACTCTAAATTAAATGCCTCATCAAAAGATCCACCTACTTCCAGTTTTTCATGAAATCACACAGCATCTGTCTTTCTAGCTAGCTTTGAGGGCTGGTGTATCAGGAGGAAGCCTGGTCCTCACGGTTGAGTAGCAAGATTGTCACAAGCAAGGAGAGAGCTTGTCATTAGACATTCAATTTAGAGGCCAGACATGACCTGAAAAGATCAGTTTTCCCTGGAAATACCGTAGAGTCAAGCCGACCTGAATCAACCAGAAACATGACACTTTATCATGTGCTCAGTGACATAGTGCAACTTTTATGTTAAGTAACAAATTAAATACTTTGCTCTAACATCAGAGATTTACTCAAAATCATAATTGGAAATTTAAAATGTGGCAGTGAAAAAATATATGACCGGCAAGTAAGGCTTTATAAATCCCCAATTACATCTGAGTGACTTCTGCTGCTCCTCGTAACCTTTCTGAATCTGTTGCCTCTTTCTGAGATGAGAATGTCTAGCTTGGCAAATTTTGGAAAGGACTAGAGTTAGTGAGAGTAGGAAATTTGGTATCATATTCAGCACATAGCAAGCATGAACTAAAGAATGATTTACATATTATTTGTAGAATACTTTGATACTACTTTTTTTTTTTTTTTTGTCTTTCTGAGACAGGGTCTCATTAAGCAGTTCAAGCTGGCCTTGAGCCCACTTTTGTAGCCCAGACTGGTCTCAAACTCACATCGATCCTCCTGCCTCAGCCTCTCAAGTGCTGGGATTATAGTCATGCACCACCATGCCCAGCTGATATTAATCTTAATAATTAGCTAAAGGTAGAAATAAAGAGCAACAGTTTTATTCATGAAACATTGGTGAGTTTCACAATACAGAGAATGTTATAGGTAACTCGGGTATGTACAGATACTAGCCCAAATTTTGCTATCCCCTTGGCATAAGCTTTATAACACAAATAATGGGACAGATAAAACATTAACAAGAAGAAAAGAAAAAGGATGACTGTTATGATGTGAAAGAGGGCTAGGTTATTTCCTAATTTAGGCAGCTTCAGCTCGCAGAGAACAAGTGAGAGTAGGATTAAAGAAAAGCCATGGTCCTTGGGCCATTTTGAGGCCACTGCCTTGTGATCACCTTACTTGGGATCAGTTCGACTGGTGCTTAGAAACTTCCCATTGCATTATGTGTCTTCTCTTTTATATCCTGTCCTGCTGGAGATAGCAAACGTTCTGGAAATATTACACAGCAGTTTCAGTTTCAAGAAATGACTCTCAGGTTCAACAGTTTCTGCTCTTGACACCGGCGTTCTCTTTGACACGCCGGGAAGCATTTATTGGTGCAGACAGCGGAAGCCGTTTTCGACACTGATCCGGGCTTGCAGATCTGAACCTGAAGCTCAGTACATCTCATTCTTCCCTCGCTGCTGCCAGAGTCCAGCGCCTTCCCAAGAGCAGCTCAGCTTCCCTCTCTACAACTTCATGCTGCCCTGCACCTCTGGAATTTGCAATCAGAATAAAAAATTTAAGATGGAAGCATTTTAGAGTAACTCTGCCTGTAAAGAATGTGTGCTGTTTCCACTTAATGTGGCCTGTGCTTGTCCCCTGCAGACACCATGTTCTGCAGGAAGAACATTTATTATTTATTTCATTTTGAAAGGAATGTACAAATTTCATTCTCAAAGGATATTATCCAAAACTTCAAGTGCTTAATAGTTTACAGGGAAGGATTGAGAATTTTCTGTTATTGTTTTGCTATGATGGGGATGGATTAGATATATTTAGAAAGTGAACAAGTTAAAACGTGTGTGCCTGAAAACTAATGGTTTTGCTCAGTCACTCTGCAAAACGGTGGTGATTCAGAATTCTGTGAGCATAAAGGTGAGTCCGCTTAGATTGGCCTAGTCTTAGTTGTACTTTCAGAGTTGCCTTTGTGTGTACACAAAATGACATCGTTTTATGAGGATTATTTGAGGTATGAAAATGGGTTTTCTTTGTGTAATTTTCTATACTGGCCATTTAGAACTGGGGAATTCTAATATTAGACTCAACTCCATTGGATTGAGAGGTTTTCTTGTTTTGTTTTTTGTTTTTTGCAGGATCTCACTGCCACTGGATGTCACAGTGATCCTTCTGTTTTCTCCCTCCCTAGTGCTAGGATTCCAGAAGTGCACCATGCCCAGATGGCTCAGCATGCCTGGGCATGGGGCCAGAGCAACATGCAGTGCTAGGGATCAAATCCTGGTCCCTGCACTTGTGTAAGCAAGTGCTTAGTCCACTGAGCTATCTACTGGTCCTGAGGGTCTTTTTATGCTCTTTGTTTACATGTTACCAGATAACCTGTGTCACAACTTTATGCACATTTCAGTCACAAAGTCAAATGTGGGGTCATAAACTCATCACTGATTTGTTTCATTGTTTTCTTTTGTTATAGACCCATATCCCTGCCCTTCTATAGGTAACTGGTTGTCTGACCAGTTGATCTGGATTATAGCTAAATAAACCATAGTGGTCTTTGCCATTTGCAAAGAAGGGGAAGGGCTTAATCATTGGCTATGACTAATTTCTTCTTTGTTATGTCATCTTGATGCTGCTAGATTATGCAGGAAAGATCAATGGACTGAACAGAATGGTTCATGGACTGAATCCAGTTCCTGATTTCATGGCTATATCTCGCTGTTGACTGCCTTCGCCAGTTGCTTTGGTTTCTCTTTATCAGAAGGTCCACAATATATAGGAGAATAATCCATTCTAATAAGGGAATAAATCAATTTAGATTATCTTCATGTTGTGTACTGCTCTGCAGGCTCCACTCTTTGTACTTTATTTTCAGAAAGGAGGTGTGAGATATTCAGTGAGAATATTCATAATTAAAATACAAGGTTCATTTAATCCTAATAGGCTAATTAGCCTTTGTGAGGTGATAAAAATTATGGATTTCCTGTATCAGGAAAGGAAATGTAATCGGTTGCATTTTCCCCAAATTAAGATAGCCAACAATGAAGCAATAACGTTATCCTTAAAATTGACATTAGCTTTATTAACATCAAGAAAACAATACTTTTGTTCTCCTTACATCCTCTCTGTTCATTTCCTAAGCCCTTGTCTTTCTGTGAGCCTAGAACCTTAATTCTTGGCACTAGGGACTGCCTGGGCCATGAAGCCAACAAAACTTGTTTTTGTCTCTTTATTCATAAGCTAGATGCATCTGAAGTCACTTCTGTGTTATCTAAGTCCTTTCTTGAATCTTTCCCTCTACCATGGGTTATTCTCTGTGGCTTTAAGTAAACCAGAAAGAACCATGTGAGACAAAATATATTTTAGAGGGTACTGGCTTTTTGAATCATTAGAATAACATGATGCTGCAGATATTTGTTAATTACACTAAACTTAAAGACTCAGGAAATAGGAGTTAGTTGTTCCGCCGCCATGAACTGGATACCCTCTGCCCTGTTCCACTCAGCCTTGGGTCAGCTGAATATGGACTGAAACCGTCAGCAACTGGGCTCACAGTGGAGAATTTGCATTGGATCCTGGAGACTTGGGACTTGGACTTTTCAGCAATGCTAAAACTGTTGGGACTTTGACAACTCTTCGAGATGGACTCAAATGTCTTTTGTACAAAGGGATGTGCATGAGAGTTTGGGGGTCCAGGGGCGGAATGTTATGGTTTATGTCTAGTTGTCCCCCCAAAGCCTCATGCAATCATGGGGCGGGGACTTCTAGAGTTTGAGACATGAGTCATGATCCACTATGATTATGTGTTACAATTGGTTCCTCCCTGGAGCATGACATGGGCCTGCCTAGGATATGATTGGCTCCTCCCTAGAGTGGGATCAAGGGCCCATCCTGGGGTATGATTGGTTCCACCCTAGGGCACAATGGGCCCACGTCAGAGTGACTGAGCACAAAGGGACTTTTTAAAGGGCTGTTACTCTCTGCTCCGGTGAGTTGGTTGTTCTGCTGCCATGAACTGAATGCCGTCAGCCCTGTTCCTCTCAGCCTTGGGCCAGCCGGATGTGGACTGAAACCTCCAGCAACTGTGAGCTAAATAAACCTTTCCTTCCTTCAAAAAAAAAAAACAAGACTCAGGAAATAATTTTAATTAATGGCAGGTGGGCACTATCACATTTAAAGCAAAATTTAGTATCTCAGTTCCAAATCTAGATATGAACCCTTTTCTTTAAAAGTCTGAGGGAAAGCACTGTAGAAACAGAATGAATGTGGGCTTTATAGTCAGCCATGAGTTCACATCCTATGAAAACATGATGTATGTGCATGATTTTGGGTTCTCAAAATTTTCTGGACTATAACAATCTTGTGAGAAAAATTTAAATGCTAGAATTCATGTAGTAGATATGTACTAAGTTTGATTTATCAGCAAATAAGAATAAAGGACACCCATTCACATTTGAATTTCACATAAACAAGGACAGATTATTTACTATTGCCTCATTTGTTGCATGGAGTGCTGAGCATATAGCTCAGTGGACTAAAGTGCCTGCTTAGGCAAGAGCTGGGACCAGCTGGCCTGTGCTGGCCCCACCCCCAGGGCGTGCTGAGAGGCTGAATGAGACTGGGCATGGTGGTGGGTGCCCGTAATCCCAGCACTTGGGAGGATGAAAACATGAGTCCCATCTGTGTAGTGAGACCCTGTAGACCCTGTACTAAATACATGTAAAAAAAATTGCTGCACGAGACATAGTTACACTAAGCGATATACAATATTTATAGCATATTTATAATAAAAATATTGCCAATCTGAAATTCAAACTTAAATGGATGCCCTGAATTTCATCTAGTAACTCTAGGATTATCCTTCCTCTTCACTCTCAAATAATTCCTGATTTTTCCCATAGGAACACACAATCCCTTCCCCAATATAATCCACCTGCTTCCAGTGGGGCCTCATGTCTCAGCACCAAGCAGGACAACAGGGTACAAATTTTGGCACTCCTTCTTGCTGTTTCTTTTCCAGAAACGGTTGTATGATGACTGTGATCAGGTTGACCTCAAACCTAGGAATCCAGAAAGCAACTCAGAATGATAAATTTACTGCCTGGAACCTGCTGAGACACACCTAAGCCAGGAGCCATTGGCAGCCCTTATGCTAATACACTCAAGAGACAGCTGGAGAATTGGGCCAGGCTGGCCTAGTAGAGACTTCAGAGTTGGCCAGCAAGACTGTGTGTTGATGACATTGTTTAAGCCATTTACACTTATTCCAAAATGAGAAAGAAATGTATTAGAATAAATAATTATTCTAAGAACTATGGTTTTGAGCAATGCATTTTTACCAGTACTTTTTTGTTTTTTTAATTTTACTTCCTGGAGCCACAAGATAAAGCAGATCCGCTCCAAATATATGAAAGGCAAATGCTGATTTATTGATAAGTAAGGTTCCTAATGCTGAAATGTGAGAAGCTTTAATCTTTTTGAGATCATGCAATATTGCTATGATTACCAGCTAGACTGGAATATTTATCTTCCAAAAATTTTTAGGAAAGAATTATTTGCAAGCTTATGCTAACCTGGAAGCATTGGAAGAGCTATCTGATATTTAATTCTGCATACTGAGATTGAAAAATATGATCCTATTTGAGTCTGTGTTAAAGTGCCTGTGTAATGTAGTATAGTTTAGTGTTTCTACTGGTACATCCAATGAGTATATTTCCAAAAAAAGTCAGTCCAGCAATCTGATCCCAGAGTAAAATGTTTAAATATTACCCAAGTCATAAAGCTAAAACAGTTTCTTCTGATGGGCACTAGCACTATTTTGGCTTCTTTAATTATAGTAATTATTTTAGGTTTTACAATCAAGTAATGCAAGCAATCCTTTATACTGAGGGCTTTCGAGTTTGACGAACTTGGAATAAACCTGAAGTTTGGCAATTGATAGGCTTGCTGATACTAGCAATCAACTTAATCATTTTGAAACATTGCAATATCCATAAAACAGATTGCTGTGAAGATTAGAGTTGAGAAGTAATGGACTTCAAGGAAAATATCTGGAACAAGGTAGGTGTCCACAAATCATGAGCTACAGAGGTAGCTGAATCATAGCCCTGTTGAATTTTTATAGGCTGGTCTCTAAGGAAATGCTTGCCAAATCCACACAAATCAGCATTTTTTTTGGTTCTATTCTAATTTCCTGAAGGTAAAACATGGTACCAATACCTATTTCTTCCAGCAACACTTCAATAATTGTTACATTATAATTTCATGCAGAGAAGTTTATAACACCTGTCATAATTCCCAAATACTGCCCAAGTCCTAATTACTTTCTAATATTTTACCATGGCCTGTTCTATTGTCTCTGAGTATTTAAAGCAGGGTCTAATAGAGACTGTAACTATCATCAATCTCATAAGTGAGATTGTGAAAGGACACAAAAAATGTGCTGAACTGATTCTTCTGGGCCTTCTCTCTCAAATAACATATCCAACATTTATTTTCCAGTGTTGCTATATGTGTCTTACTCTATCTTG
>PVKN010019095.1:0-16528 GCA_004027915.1 Capromys pilorides | reverse complement strand
TTATTGTTTATGTTAATGTGTGGGGGAACAGGTAGTAATGGCTTAGTGAAAATATAATTTTTTGTGGAGGAGAAGGCAATTTGGCATGACCAGAATTTCTTTAGTATCTATGGAATGATTCCCCATCCCCTTAATCCCTCAAAATCCAGGGGTATCCAAAACCTTTATAAAGTGACATGGTATTTTCATATAAACTATGTATATTTTGCTATATGCTGTAAGTCCTTTCTAGATTACTTATACTACCTAATGCAATGGAGAGTTACAAATTATTGTTACAGTGTCTATCTTGAGACAACAATGACAAAATGCTTGTAATTATTTAGTATGGATACAGTTGTGGTAAACTTCTAATCTGTATGATTGGGTGAATCCACAGATAGAAAACCGAGCTATGTATTAAAAGTTAATAAATATTATACAGTAATTTCACATCTTGAAATATATGCTGAGATGGAAAATAAGAGCTTATTACAGTGCTGCTTATGATACTAAATTGGAAACATGGTACATATTTAATAATAATGGTTGTTGAATAGTTGTTAGAATATCGATACAGTGATATACTACTTAGATAATTTTTTTTTAGTTATTCAACACAGGATCTCACTATGCAGTTCAGAATCATACTGATCCTCCTGTCTAGGCCTCACCAGCACTCAGATTTTTGTAAAAATTTTCCCCCGAATTTTATTTTATTATATTTTGTTTTGTTTTAAAGAGTGAAAATAAGAACAAAAGCAAAAACAAGGATAGAAACAGTAACATACAACAGTACATATGATACATATTTTCAATACAAAATTAGCAAATTAACAATGGTTGTTATATTACATATTTTTATCACCAAATCTGTTGCTCAGATGAACAGGTACAGGTTTGCAGGATTGAATAAATAAGAGGACATTAATGCTTGCTTTCAATAAGCATTAATAATTTTGTTTTTCTTGACCTTTTTACTTTACTATCTTAAAATTTATTTTAAGTGGGGTTTGATAATAATTGATAAGACATTAGAAATGGTACACATTTGGAAGAATGGAAGGAGAGGTAACCTGCTGTGGTTTTTGTTTTGCACATTGCTGTAATCCCAGAGCTGGGATTAAAGACATGTACCACCATGCTCAGTTTCAGGGCCCGCACTCTGTTTACAGGGTTCTGGGGTCAGCACAGCATGTGGTGCCAGGGATTGAACCTGGGTCCTTGTGCTTGCCAAGCAGGTACTTAGACTGCTGAGATATCTTCTTAGCCCTAGCACAGATATTTAAAATAATAACTTAGTTTAGATGTCATTGACACAGTTGAGAGGAAATAATTACAGAATATATATGATTCCATTTTTATAAAAACAAAGCATTAAAAAGTACATAGAAGGGCCAGCAGTATAGCTCAGAGGACTAAGTGCTTGCTTAGGGAAGCGTAAGGCCCAGGGTTTGGTTCCTGGCCCCGCCTGCTGTGCCGGCCCTGCTCACGAGCGCACTGAGCCGTCCAAGGAGTCCAGGCGTGGTGGTGTTTGCCTATAATCCCAGCCCTTGGGAGACAGGAAACAGGAGGATCACTATGAGTCTGAGCTGCGTAGTGAGACACTGTGGGGTGGTGGTGGTGGTGGTGGGGGAAGACAAGAAAAAGTACATAAAAAGTACATAGAAAAAAAAAACTATTTAAGGATATCAGAGGGAAGGTTTGAAAATGCTTTCCTTTACTTGAGTTTTTATCTTTTCTATAATGAATAAATGTTTCCTCTTTCACAAAAAATGACATATACAATATTTTAAATAGAATCAAGATCATTTGATTTAGATTTACAAAGTGCCCAGCTGACTTTGTCCTCAGAATTCCAGTGCCTCTGTCTTTCTCTCTAAACTAGTCTTGCTTCCCAGGATTGTAAAAGTGTAAAAACGAAAAGGTTATTTCTTAAGCAATGTGATTGATTAATCCTGTGTGGAATCACTAATATTACCAGTGATATTCTTTTCTAGTGTTGCTGCTGTCTGTATCTGCTGCCTTTGGGCTGAAGGAAAGCTGAAGAAGAAGGAGTCTTAGTGTTGTTTTCATTTTTTCATGGCTGTCCTTTCCAGCCACAGCTTGGAGAGGAAACAAACACTGAAACCCCATCGGGGAGGCAGCTGCATGCATCCCATCCCGTCTGGCTGGAAGGAATCACTTCTGGAAACTGCCTGAAGGGCAGAAGCTCATTTCCTGTGCTCTGGCTCGCGCCCAGGCCTGCCACCCTGTCTCCAGTTCCCCTGGCTCCCTCTGAGCCTTGCTCCTGGAGGGCTTTTGGAACTGAGTTTGGGGCACCTGTAGTTCAGCTCTCCCTCCCAAAGGGGGTTTAACTTATCCATGAGAAATGAGTCAGCACACAGAGCCTGGAGCTGTGAGAAACTTCCGTTCTAAGATGTGGAATCTTCTGGCCAGCCCAGAAAGACTTGTTTTGGAAAGTGAAGGCTCAGCGCCAGGGATGGGGCATCCTGATTTCGGGCTTGGTTAGGCCTGCTTGCCAGAGCCGGCAGATCTATCTGGTTAAAAACAGAAAGATGTACTAGTGTGGAGTTTCCATGCTGGAGTGCGAGTGGAGGCTGCACTCAGCTCTCCTGAGCCCCAGAACATGTGAATGCTCTACCTGGCACCCACAGACTTTCCAGGTTTCCTTTTGGGATTGGCTGTGAGTGGGGGGTGAGAGAAGGATGGTCCCCAAAGCCAAGGGATTGCGGTGAGAGACCATTAGGACAAGCAAACAGGTTAGTGGGCCACCAAGGTGCAGGTACCCAGCCCACGGAGGCTGAGTCTCAGTTTTCCCAAGAGTTCTCTCATGACTGAATGGGACCCCAGTGCAAGGCTGCTGGCAGCAGTGGTGCTGCAGTTCTTCACCTTCAGGGTCCACTTGCTGAGGAGAGCAGAATAAGACACCAGGAACAAAACCCCTGTCCCTAAACTTCCTGAGATTCTGTGATCAGCATCCAATGGTTTGGTTGCAGAAAGGTAGAAGGATTAATAAAAAGACAGGAACAGAAGGCACTTGCCCTGTCAGCTGTCTGTCACCCCAGCTTCTTTGTCACTTAGGAGGACTTGGCATTGTGTGTCTGAGGTTTTTTCTTTTTGGTATTTAGTACTGGATCTACTGGGTCTCACTACGTAGATCAGACTCCTAGTGATGCTCCTGTTTTCAGTCTCCCAAGCTCTGGGATTACAAGCATACTCCAGAATGCCCAGTCTCAATCCCTGTGCCCTGGGGTAGGGGCTGGCATGGCAGAATGGGAATTGAACCCTAGCTGCTATGCTCTGCCTAAGCAGGCGCTTTAGTCTGCTGAGCTATCTGGCCAGCCCTCATTGTGTGTCTAGGGAAGCAGGTTTTGGACATCACAGAGGAAGCGTGAAATGTAAGGTCTGCTCTGCTGGAGTCCTGGAGGCTGGGCCATGGCTCTGGGACCTCACATAGATGTGGCAGATGCTCCTTCCAGGGAGCTTTGCATCTTAAAAAATTTCCAAGTAAAACAAAGTAAAAATAAAAAAAAAAAGTTTGACAGAAAGAATCAGGGATGGTGTTGGATGCTCTCCATTGGTGGTGGCATCCAGGGTTTAGTATAATGCAAGTAGTGGCAGAGTTTAGTGTAATGCAAGTAGTGGCAGTGGGAGTGTCCTGGGTCTAGTGACAGTGGCAATGATACACTGAGAAGGTGGTTTCTTTGACATAAGCTTGGATTTTCTTTGCTGTTCTCATTTTCTCTATCTCTGTCTCTCTTTCTTTCTGATCAAACCCGGGGCCTTATGCATGCTAAGCAAGAGCTGTACTCCAAAGCCGCACTCCTGACCCGACATCCACGCTCAGGCTCTTCTGCATCCTTCCTGTCGCTTCTGTGCGCAACCTAATGTTGTTCGATCTCATTTCTTTCCTGAAGAAGAAATGAGCAAAATGACTTTTAGTTTATTTCTATTATTTACAACTGAGAACCATGTCCGAAACACTCCTGAAGATCCTAATAATACACAAATCTGCATTCCCAAATGAGAATAGATAACTTTTTTTGTGGTACTGGTGATCAAACTGAAGAATGCTCCACTGAGCTATATCCACAACCATTTTTGTTTTTCTGAGGCTGGGTCTCATCTCACTAAGTTACCCAAGCTAGCCTTGAGCTTGCAGTCCTCCTGCCTTCAGAATAGCTGGGATTAGTGCTACACAGCATGACGGTCACTGGAGATTGTACCATAAACTCTTTAGTTGTTTTATTCCTAGGGAGAATTTGTCAGTGGAGGGTCTGGTTCTAGCCTATTTTCCTAACTGCAAGGTAGGATTTTGCAGAGGCTTTGTGTATGAGCCATGAGTTTCACTTCAGGGTTTTTCCTGGAGTAGCTGGTGTCTTCACGGAATGAAGATGATTTCGCCTTAATATGTCTCTGTTTCTGACCCCTCAGCAGACAAGAATTTAGAGAAGGCAGCCATTGTTATTCAGTGTCCCAGATTCTACCTAGAATAAAGCACAAAGGTAATTCAATCAAGAAGTAAGTCAGTTTCCACCTCCTTGAGTTATGGACATTGCATTTGTGAAGCACCTTTGGCTTTTCAGGCCTCTGTTTAATCTGCTTCCTCATGAGATCTGTAGGGAGGGAGACATGAAAGAATTGGTTCTATTAATCTCTCTGAGCTTCAGTTTTCTCATCTATGTAGGGGGACTAAATTCAAAGGCCAGGTTTTATACTTAAGCTCTGCCCTTTGTCCTACCAAATTGGAGCCTGGTAGCTGCGAAGTTAGATGTTTGCAAAACATGGTACTTGAGACCTTTAGTGGGTGCACTTTGTCAGAAGACAGTGTGTTTGGCTGACTTGGCACTGGCCAGAAGACGTCCCTAACTGATACCACAGAGCCTGGCTGGAGCTCCTATTCTCTGCATCTCTTCCCTTCCTCCTGCCTTCTAGTCTGTTCACAAACCTATCCTCTAGTTACCTGTGTCCCTTGCTGTCTCCCTCACCACAGTGGTCCCAACACTGAGTGCAATTGTTGGCCCATGTTGTTATTGAGAAAAATACTTAATTTTCCTTCCTTCCAGCTCCTGACAGAGTTGATGATGAACTTGCCTTGGGAAGGAGGTATTGAAAGGGCTACACAGAGAAGGGATAGACATGTGCCTCGGTTAATAGCCTAAATGTGCTTCTGTCTTGCAACGTGACCTTGGGCAAGTGACTTACTATCTGTTGGAACTTTTGTGCTTTCAGGTGACAGAATCCCAACTCAAAGTAATGGAAACACCAAAGGGAATTTGTGATATCTTATTCCAGGAATGTGTGGTGGAACTCACACTGGGTCTGCCTGTTTGAGAAGACTGAGGTTTTTGTTAACCTACTTTCATTTTTGGTTTTCTAACTATTTGCTATTTTTGGTGGTTTGGTCTAAGCAGTCATTCTCTCATTCTCTAAGCAGTATCTGGGTAGTGTATTCATTTATGTGTGTCTTGTAAGTGAGCCTGCGACATTCAAGTGTCCTTCTGGACTCTGCTCTTGATTGCCATGTTTATTCCACCTTGATCAGATGCATCTCAGATGACTAGGTCTCTATGAACCTGATCTTGGAATCATGGGACAGAGAAATGGTGTTCTGTGAAATCCATCTAAATCTTCCTGACATGTTGTCCCCTCCCTCTGATACCCAAAGCATTCTGTTTTACCTGGGTCAATCCCAAATAACATTAAGGAAGAGCTGAGTTTGACTTCTAACACAGATGGGAACAAAGTTGGGGTGGAGAGTTCAGAAAGAGGGAAGTGGCTGATTGGAGAGATGAAGCCCATGCTTCTGGGCCAGTCCCCTGGCTGAGGTAGTATCTAGGGCTGGGAGCTGGAGACAACTCTGTCTCTCATCCAGATCCTCACAGCAGGAACAAAGTGACCTGAACCTTGTGTCTCCAAGCCCCCACACAAGTGGTTTGCATCAGGTTTTGTAATGTGAGAGCCTCTCTGGAGGCCAAGGCCTTCAGGCTTAGCTGCAAGTCACTGAGATGCTGTTTCCAATCTTTTTAGCAAGTAGATTGGCTACAAATTTGACAGACTTGGAAATCAGATTCCTCTGTTTGTCCCACAAACAGGTATCGCCTGTGAGCTGCAAGTGGAGGCAGAACATGGTGTTCAAGGCCAACTTCTAATTTTCCATGGTTTGGAGTGTGTTTTGGAAGGTGAGAGAACATTTAGAGAATATGTAGTAAAAAATTAATAATGATTGTGCAAAGCCAGCCACCTGCATGAACATCCTCCTGAGTAGGATGTTTCTAAAGTTAAGTAGCTGAAAGGGGACATTTGAGAGATTTCAATTCTAATACATCTTTCACTCTGAGGCTTCTCTCCAAGGCTAGAGTTGTGGAAGAGCAAAGAACCTGCTCATGTGCCTCTTCAGACTGTTGGAATAGCGATAGGAGAACTTGTGTGCAAGAGCCTGGCCAGCCTTTCCCTTCCCTTTCCTTGCAGTCATACATGTGGTGAAATTGGTTGTAGGATTTCAGTTGGGTTGTCTTATGCAGGAAGACACACAAGGGTAGTAAAAGTAACTATGGTTTATTAACCATTAGCATTGCTGGGTGCTCTGTACACATGATGTCTAATTCCCAACATGACATTGTGAGGGAGCATTGCTACTCTCATTTTATGGATAGAGAATCTGGATTTTGAGTCCTGGAGAGGTCACTTGCTTAGGTTTGTGTGACTCAGATACAGTGTAGCTAGGATTCTAGTCAAGAGTGGTCTCCACCAGCGACAAGAAGCTCACTATTTCCAGAGGCAATTAATGCTACCTGTGGATACTTTTAACCTTCTGGATTAATAGGAATAGAACTACAGCATTTTTAGACTCTCATTCTCCAATCCATATCCAGATTCAGGATGGGTAGGGCCAGATAGGGCCAGGTAGGAGAGACACCCTATGCTCACTCAGCTCTGTGTCTTTCAGTGGTCAGTTCTTGGTAGAAACCCATTGTCTTGATCTACCACATTGGGAGAGAGGTGAATTAATTTGTCTCACAAACTCAGGGATGTTGAGAGTGGTTTGCAGGCGAGATGAGGTGGGAGGGGCCAGGATCACAGATGAGAGGTGGGAAAGTAGTTGCACTGTTTTAGAGGATATTCACAGACATTTCTCAAGGACAAATATAATCTACTTTGTCTTTTCAGATGTTTTTGGAGATAATGAAGCCCTGGTCTAGGGAAATCTCTTTGTAAACAAAATCCATAGGTATTAAAAGCTACTGACTTCTCTGGCAAAGAGTGATCAACAAACTGGTCACTATCTCTCTTTTTCAGAGTTATAAGAGAAAAGCACCTCAGAATTGTTCAGCTGTCCTTCTACCCTGAAAAATTTGGGTGAAATCTCCTCCCAGAGGCCCAAGAGGGCTGAGCTAAGTTAAGAAGCCCTGGAAGACATAGACATGTGTGATGTTTGGCCAGAAAAATGTACTGGGGTCCAGAGCTCAGAGATCACAATGAAAATGGATGTTGTGGTGCATGCTTCTAATCCCTGCACTTGGCAGGCCGAGGCAGGGAGATTGTTGTGAATTTGAGACCAGCCTGGGCCACAAAGTGAGCTCTAGGTCAGCCTGAACTGCAGGTGAGATCTTATCTCAAAAAGATGAGAGAGAGAGAGAGAGAGAGAGAGAGAGAGAGAGAGAGAGAGAGAGAGAGAGAGAGAGAACATTGAACATGGTTCCACATTAAGATTCTTGGGCTAGTGTTACCATGAGGAAGCAGTGTCTTAAATCACTTCCCCTGGGTCACCATGGCACCCCTAGCTTTATCATGGATCCTGATTTCTGGTCTATGTTCAGTGCTACTTCCCAATACAGTCTGAGATGACCACCATCTCTTTATGGAGGAGGTGAGAGAGTAGATTTAGAGACAGTAAAAATAAAAATAATGATTCCCAGAGGACAGTGACACTGTGACAGTCACAGTGCAGGGTGCTTTACCTAAATGAAGCCTTTGCTAAGAATGTCCATTTTCACAGCATTCGAAAGGTCTGAATGATTTTCTCAGGGTTGTACAGTATGAGAGCTGTCATATTCCAGACTCCACTGGAAAGAGGATTGAATTAAAGTTGCCTTTCTAGTCCTGGTCACCAGCATCGGTACTCAGTTACTCCTGTCCTTAGAGTGCCCTGTAGGATACAAAAGGCTGAACACTGTTACCTCCAGAAGGGGAAGCTAAAGCAGAAAGCAACAGAGTGAACTGGGTCCAGCCCTAGAAAGGTCAACAGGTGAACCTGAAACAGAATGTGGGTGGGCCATTAACTTACCATTGCTTTGCAAAAGCTGCTGAGAGATCCAATTGATTGCATGAAAACTATCAACTTAGGGAAACACATCAGTTAAACTGATAAAGATGTCAAATATTGAGACACACATTTGTCCTGCTAGCCAAGTAGTAAGAAATATGAGGGTGGGGTCAGGAATGCTGGGCAGAGTGACGTCCATGTTCACAGCACCCCAGAAAATCAAGCTGGAGGTAATCTGAAGGGCCACATCTCCTAGCTGCCTGGACCAGCCCACCTTGATACTCACAGGGGACAAGAGACTCATTATGTCCAGAGATGGTGATAGCACTTCTGGACAATTCTAACAATGTGGATTAAATATGAATGGAACTTCAGTGTTTTCAGACTGAGCTCCTGTGAAACCAAAGCAATAGTTAGACATAGTATGAATGTCAAGGGGTTCTGCCATTTTTCAAAGCAGACTGGTAGTTTCTTATAAATTTAAGCTGATACTTGACCGGATGATTTGGCTATTCTGCTTCTAGGTATTTTAGCATAGACAGTAAATGTCTGTGCTAAAACTTGTGTGCAAATGCATTACTAATTATAAAGAACAGGAACAGTGCAAATATTCACCAACCAGTAAATGGATAAACTGTAGTGTCGTTATCCCATGCAATATTACTGGTAAAGTAAGACAAAGAATATACTACTTCTGTAGGGAAAACCATTTCTCTAAGTGTGAAAAAATCAGACTTGACAGGTCAAAGGCTGTGTGTGTTATTATCTATTTATAGGACATTCTGTGAGAAATGACAAATAGTACACACAAACCAGATGGACACCAGGTGCAAAGGATGAGGGAGGTGTTTGTTGACTCGAATGAAGTATGAGGGAATGGCTTAAGTAAGCGAAATGTTCTACATCATTTTTGTGGGAAAAATTTTACAACTACATGCTCTTGTGAGAATTTATTAAACTCTACATCTAAAAGGACAAATCTCAATATGTGAAAATTATACCTCAGTACATTTGACCTTAAAAGATACTCAAAAATATGCACATACATAATTTGATGGTTTTACACTCTCTGCCTAAAGGTTGCAGGATTTTGGTCCTCATGCTGGTAATGATGGCAATCTGAGGACACCTTCCACCTCTGGAAATTTCTGAGGGCTTCCTTAACTGGATGCCTGAATCTGTGAGACCATTACTGGAAGTTAAGTTTCTGTCTTTCAGGCCAATAGTTCCAGTGGTGCAGTGGCAGGATCCCAGTTTCTGTCTCTGAGTTGGCACTTGACTTCTAGCCAGTGCTAGGGCTTTTCTGTCCTGGAATTTTCTGTCTGTTCCGTGCTGCTCTGAACAATTTAATGGCTTTTTCTTCTCTTAACATTCTACTCTTCCATGGCTCTCTCTGTATTTCTTGAGTCTTTAGATATTATGGCTCTTCTAATTCTTACAAAGGTCATTTTCTTTTCATGGGATGTGCGTGTCACCAGGGTGACAGGGACTAGAGCAGACAAGAGCTAGGGTACCACCTTGCTGTTCTAAAGCATTCATAATTACCATTGACACCTATGCTGGGTGCTGTGCCCAACATTCCACTTGTTCTGTTCTGACTGCAGTTTCTCCCCTTGAAATCTAACTCTTAGTATGTTCTTGCCACACACTCCAAATTCATCGTGCTCATTTCTGTATCTGAATCTCAACTTTGGACATAATCCAAATTCTTTTCCCAGGGTATTCCTAGTCCATGAAAATCAGCACTTGAGGGAATGGTGAAGCTCAGATAATAGGTAATGTTGGAGGTTCAGGATAAATAACTCAATTAGAGTTTTGGCCTAAAACTTTCTTTTTTCTAATGAAGAAGGTTTGTCTTTTAGCAGCTCTTACCTATAGTTTCCATTCTTCTCCTCTGGCACTGTACTGAGTCAATGTAGTGTCTCTTTAATGGGGTAAGACTTCAGCTATCTGAGGACAATCATGTCTATCTGGGATTATTTTATATGGGCTGCTTTAGCCAGAATTTTGGTAAGACTACATCTGGTGTCCCAAATCAGGAGCAAGACCTGCATGCATAAAGGCCAGGAGAAAGAGAAGAAGAGCTGGCTCTCGGGGGGAACAAACTGAGGCTCCTACACCATACTGCAGGAAGTTTCTGCCTGTCCTCCAGAGCTTCCTCTTGCCCCACACAGAACTGTCACAGAAACAACCAAACCTTCCCCTGTCTCTGGACCCAAAGACCTGTTTGGCATTGGGGGACCATCAGGGAACTGATACTGCTCATAAACATTCTCTATGGCACTCCTGGCATTTTTTGGGTAGAAATATTTCTATATTTTGGCTCTAAAGTGAATTAGTGTCTCCTAAGAATATCAGTTGGGCTGGATTCTACTAGAGGGTTAGAGGGAGGAAATACCCCAGTTTTAATGGAAGAAATATCCCCAATACTTGGGGGGAAAGACCCAAAAGCAAAAGCAGAGAAGTACAGTGTACCCAGCTCTGCTCAAAGCACATGGGAGTTGGCGCTGTGCATAGTTCAATCAAGGTTGAAACATAACCCAAACATTGGCAAGTCCATGGGCCAACTCCCTACATTTCTGGAATGGACTCACTGAAAATTAGACATACATTTCTTCCACCACAGTTTCCTTTATTCTTTACCACACAAACTGCCTTTTTGCTCCAGAGCCGCAAGACCTATCCTCCTCCAAGCACAGCCATGTGACTTGAACAAAGAGGGTCACCCCCCTGCCTTCCTGTCCCAAACTCTTTTAGAGGAGGACCCTGTATTTATTTGGAAGAAATATTTTTGAGTCACTATGGGTGGAGGGTGACACTCATGAGTATGATCAAATAACAAAAGAAGCCTTCAGAACTGCTTTGTGTGAGACAAAGAAAGGAATTTGCATTCCTTCTAAAGTAGGGGAGTGAGGAGAAAGAAAAAGAAATAGGAGGGAGGCCAGGGTTTTCAGAAAGAGAGAGAGAGAGAGAGAAAAAAAAACTTTAGAGGTGATTCTGACTCCAGAAATGCCTCCTCTAAAATGCTAACATAAAGTGACTGATGGTGATGGTCTCAGGGTGGCAGTGCCAGAGAGGGACCTGCATATTGTGCTTAATCTTTAGTGTAAAAGGTCAGAGACTGCAGCCAGTCTGCAGAGTCCGAAGAAGACTTGAGCCTTGGTGACATTTATTTCCTCCTGTTGGACTGGAGCTCCTTCATTTTGGAACTCTGTGGATTCACAGCATCCAGCCTGCTGCCCCAAACATAGAACACCCTTGATCAGTGTTGTTCAAAGAAGGAAGGATGGGAAGATAGATTTACAGTCAAATCTAACTTTACAAGTAAGAAAGGGTAAAAGATAAGGAGCATGCCATAAGAACTTGAGGCAAAGTCTCAATATTGATTTCATATCATTTTGCTGGTTCAATTAAAGGGAAGTGGAGTCACATAAGCCTTTCTTTAAATGCTGCCATCCTTACTGAGAGAAGCCTAGCCTGGATGGATTGGCCTGGCCATGTCCCTGCCCCACCAAGTCTGTCTTATGCCCTAGTTGGGTACCATAGTACATGACCAAGAATTATGCAGTTAGAATTGAGAAAGGACATTTGAAATCACTCAGAGATAATCTAAACTGGTGATCCTTTTTATGTCACTTACCACTTTCCATTTTTGTCTCATTGTTTTTACAAAATGCCTTTTACTTTAAACTGAGGCCACTTAGCCTGTCAGTATAACCGTGTTCCACACAGCAGTAGACCCATATGAAAGGCATGAAACGTGATTGGCACAAAATTGGTGGTGGAAAGTGCCTTGAAGTGTTTTACAAGAGATAATATTGCTCTTTGAAACCACACTGACTTTCTGGTAAATCAAAGACATTTTTTGCCTCGTCGAGGACCTCCAGTGAGGATATGCAAAGCAGGCTGTGCCCTCAGCCCTGGGGTAGAAGTTAGAGAAAGCCAAAATGAAACTCTACGGGCAGGGTGAAGGGTGATAAGAGAGGGAAGAAGAGGTGAGATTGACGATTGACGATTGACGCAAGCAGTGCAGAGAGGACAGGTGGGAGGGAGCGCGGTTAGGGTGAGGGGTGCTCCGGCCAGGGAAGCAGTGCCAAGGGAGTGACCAAGAGACAAAGTGAAGGCTGCCCATGGTCTTAGGATGCGAACCTGGCCCATTTTTCACTTCCTATAAATCTTGCGCTGCTTTTCTCAGCAAAGCAGCCAATTTTCCCAGGAATTCATAGACAACTTACGTGGAGGGAATTGGACCTTCAGTGGAATATAGAATGGAGTTTTCAAGATTTTTACCAAGAACTTAAGGGGCAGGGTAGCCACAGAACACATCTGAGATATGAAAGATTTAATTTCATAGGAATTTGTGTACATTTACACACCAGCATCTTGAAATGTGTTGGTTTTAAAATAGGAGCACTTTTAGTCTTTCTCTGGTGCAATTTCAGTGATGTCATTACTCACAAGAGATCTCACGGCCATTGGCCTCAGGATGCAGGTCACCACCCAGGTGAAGTTATGGAACTTGTGAAAAAAGATGGCAGTGGTGGGACACTGTTCAACAGCTTCTGTAGTAAAGTCCAGTGAAAAGATTTTAGTCTTTCATTCCCAAATAAAAATATGTGGCACATCCAGAAACCAATCTTGAGCCTGGTGTGGAGTGAAATTCAAAGATAATGCTATAAGCTATGAATCAATCTCTACTGAGATGGTTTCAGTTCTGAAAAGACTTGCTAGAAGATAAACTTTCTCAGATTTTCCTGGTATTCAGGTATGTGATTTGCTGAGTTCTAGGTGTTTCTTCTGGTACCTGGTGTCTTTTTCCTGTGTCACCAAGAGCTTAATGAGAGTGTTTAGGCTGTAATTTTTCTTTGCATAAATGATGACAGAAACAACAAAAACTCCCATACTTACATGAAGCTGATACATAGCAGATCTTTTGGTTTATAATTTCACTTTACACTTTCTTATAAATTAGACAATGAAAGATTTGTTTCTGTGCTCATTTTGATAAATAAATGATAATGATGCCACCAGGCAGTGTGTCCAACAATAACACAGTGCCCAAAAGGGCCAAACTCAGTATTGTTCTTGTCCAGAATATAGACAATGATCTTTAGACTGTCAGAGATGTGACAGCCTAAATATGGCCTTCTTACACCTTGTGATTTTAAAGAAAAATTGTCCTACTGTCATTCAGTAAGAATGGGAGATCTGCATTTTCAGCTACCTCAGAGCCTCTGTCTCTGTAACAGAATTTGCCTTTTTTAGGGCATGGATTTCATCCTCTGTCACAAAAGTTGTATCCTGTACCCAGCAGCCACCACCACCTACAGCTTCTCCTGAGGGTGGGGGTGGGGGTGGGGGATGTCTGAGATTTTTGGATGGATGGTAAGTGTGATTCAGCTGTCCCTGACTTATGTCCTCAGTGTCATGCTGCTCACCGCCACAGCTTTCTCATCCCACTTGTTGGCTTGCAGCATGAGGCACCTGGCTGTGTCATGCTCTGTCTTACTATTTGCTACATGCTACCTATGCTCTTGGCAATGGCTTTGACTGTGTAGGGAGAATCACTGAAATGTATACTAACTTTGATCCTACCTCTCTAACCTTAGGTAACTGCATCAGCCACTGTGGACTAAGTATGATCTAACAGTAATACAAGCCCACCAAACAAAGTGGAAAGTGGGAAAGGTCATAGTTTCTCTGTCAAGGGAATAGGTTTCTGGGAACTTGGCAGGTAAAGATGATAAAAACCCAGAGCTCACAATCCAGATCACTGAGGTCCCTAAGGTTACACTGCATGAAATAATTATCCACAGGCTGCTCCAGGCCACTGGTGATGATGGTGCTACATTTCTCCAAGGTTATCACCTTGATGAGCCAGCTGCCCCTGCCCTTGGTATCATGTCACATGTGGAGAGCTGAATTTTGATGGTAGATTCCAAAAAGATTTCAGCCTGGATACATTGTAGGCTCCTATTCTAATTTCCATCACATCACTCAAAATGACCCCAGAGAATTTCCAAGGGTAATTTCCAACCACAACTTTATCAACTGATGGAGAGGCTTCTCTCTTCTGGTTTGAACTCAACTCAAGTCACAGTGTTATTGTCATGAATAAGGAGGCTCAGATTCCAGAGCGGTGGGTGAAGACCTCCCTGTGTCAGCCGCACAGATCTGAGTGTCAAACCATAGATGGGTCCTGCTGGGAGCCAGAGTGCCATCTTTACCACACAAATCATGACATAGGACAGAGTCTCTACCACTTCCAGGTCCTTTTCTGGGCAATTCTGTCTGGCTATCTGCTTCTTGTTATTAGCAAAACAATAGTAACAGTTACTAGGAAGCCCTTAGGTGCACATACAGTTAGGACACAATGTCTCATGGACTCTATGTTGCTGAAAGGAAGGAAGGCTGATGAATGTGGTTGCTCCTGCCATAATATAAACACAGAGGGTGAGCTCAATGGCTATGGTTGTCCTCTCATTTCTAACTCCTTAAACTGGTGAGGCAATCTGTCCAGCGCTTGGCCAAAGTCTATGTTTGGGACCAGGCCATTGCTGTGTCCTCCAAACATCTGTGGAAGTGAAGCCAACACTCTTTGTTTCTAGGGGATTGTCCTAAGCAAAGTTACAAGAGTAAGATTGAGGCTTGGACCTCCCAGTGAGAGATGAGCTTTCTTCTCTACCTCCCCTAGAAGCCAGAAACCTAACACCCATATGAATTTCATCCTCTCCTTTTAGTTCCAGTGTGTACTGGCCTCCAGCTGTCTGCAGGAGTGGCATTTTCACATCTCAGATAGCAAGAGTGCACTGAGGAATACTTTTACTAAAGTGGTCTTGATATTGGTACTTTTTTTTTTTTTGGCCTCTTGGTGACAAGTAATGATCCCCACAAGTAGGGCAAGCACTGAGCCATGTACATATTGCCTAGGGTTTCTGTTTCAGCTCTGAATCCCAAAAGAAACCCAGGACAAGAAAGCCACAGCACCACTGAACCATCTGTTGAGGAACTTGGTAATCTCTGATGTTTCATCTTGTGGCCTGAGGGTGCTGGGATTTCCTGAGTAGGCACTCTCATACCTCTCATGTTGCATAATATACTACCCCTCATACCTATTCCAAGTTCTTATTGTTGAATTTATGGTAACATGATAATCTAGGTTGAATCCTTTTTAGCTTCTCATTTCTGGTGATTCTTTTTGGATTCACAGCAGTAGTTCTTATGGCCCTGTACTTTTTCTTGCCACTTCTTTTATTCTCTATATCTGAGCTGTACATGAAGCAAAATTTCACTGTTGTGTAGGATGAGAGGTGAACATAGTGGGGGTTGGTGGACTCAGACTTAGTGTAAGGTCCTGGGTGGCATGAGGTTACAGCTCCAAGGTGTGAGCCATACCTAAGGGTCATGAGCCTAGAGACCCAGATATAGAAACCTGAGAGTCAACATTGGCCTGGACATCACGTTGCTGTTCTACATTCTATTTGGTTCAGCACTTGTTCTTTATTTTCTGTCCATTTCCATTCTTATTTCTGTATATTTCCTATGTTCTCTACCAGATTATGTTCATTTCTGTGGGCAGAGTCTGTATTTATTTCATCATCATATTCTCACTACTTGAGAATTCAAAATAAATTTGCATTGAAGATCAAATGGCCTTGTGATTTAGGGTCTGAGTATTCATCTGCCATTTAGCAGGTAAATGTATCCACTGAGTGGAAGATATAAAGATTGAATCAATGGGCTTCATAAAGCAGAAGACTTGAGCCAGATCAACAGTTCTCAACTGGGGCTGTTGGAATCCTTGTAGGAAACAAGGCACATAGGTCACTCTAAGCCTCAGTTTATGTACCTGTAAGTCCAGGGTGGAAGTATTTACCTCTTAGGGTTGTCAGGATTCAATGAGATAATGAATGAAGAGCACATTCAACTCTTTCTGCTATAAGCACTCAAAGGTAATGATTACTATTACAATTAATAGTAATGATTAGAAAGCGATAGATTGACCAGCATCCTCAACACAGCCCTACATATGGAATGCTCATTACAGCTAAGGATGACATTTTTGGTAGTTTTTTTTTTAAATTTTGAATGGTTCACATAGGAGCATTTTAGCTTTGCCATCTCAAGAGGAAGAAACATTTGTGTCACCTTTTATGAGGCTCTCTTAGGGGCAGAGAGCATGGCACACTCATCTCACTATCCTGCTTACATAGCAAGGTAGAGTGCATGGCACACAGAAAGCTCAACATATGTACTAGATGACTGAATGACTGACTGAAT
>PVKN010019094.1:0-16486 GCA_004027915.1 Capromys pilorides | reverse complement strand
CCTATTATTTGCAGTTTGCTTCCTTAGTCAGTGTTAATTTGTTGCTTATACAGCCTTCTGGAAACATTTCATGCTTACAAGCATAAATACGGTCTATTCTTTTGTAATAATTGCAATGTATGATATTGCATTTGATCACTTTTTGCTGTTTAACAATGTGATTTAGGATTATTCTACCTCCACGAATATAGTTACACCTCATTTTAAAAACAACTGGTCAGAATTTCATTGTATGAATGTGCTGTAATTTATTTAGCCTGTTCTCTCTTGATGGAACACTGCAGTTGTTTGTCATCTTTTACTTTTATGAACAATGTGACAGTAAGCATTCCTTCATAAGTATTATCATCTACATGTGTGGATATATGTGTAAGATACATTCCTAGGAGTGGAAGTGCTGGGCCAAGCAAAATGTTTTTTAACACAATGCCAGGTTGTTCTTGAAGCCATTACACCAAATTGTATCCTCAGCAGTACAGCGAGTGCTCATTTTCCATACAAAAATATCATACCTTCAGATTGTTATAAACTGATAAATTAAAAAGTCTGTAACTTTAGCAATAATTTTATATTATAATATATAATTAATGTTACACTAATATATTACATTATTTTATAGTAATAAATATCATGGAACTTATTTTAAGAATATTCAGGGGAGATGTATCTCTGTTGTAGAGCATTTGCCTAGTAAGTATGTATCCCTGGGTTCAAGTCCCAGTATTGGAAGAAACAATCATCAGGGATTCTAATGGGGTAGAAACATTTGTTTGGGAAGGAGGGATGGAGAAATTTGCAGAGGAAGGTGTCCTTCTGCAGATGGACAGGAAGAGCAGGTAGAATATGATTGCTGAGTTGGAGGCAAGGGGCCAGCCAACCCCAGCGCAGCATGAGCAAGAGCCCCAGGGATAGAATTGCTTTGAAGTTATGTGATTTGTCTAAAGCACAGCAAGAACATCCTGAGTAGTGAGGCAGATGACCTTGTAGGCAGCAAGAAATCATGCAAGCAAAGACTCCAAGCCCTGGCTGCCCAGCACAACCACTGTGGGCCTTTAAAACATGCTAGTGCCAAGCTTTACAAACCAATTAAATCTGAATCTCCACTTGGAGCTTTCTCCTTGGGGGATATTCTGCGGTCAGGATTGAGAGTCAATGTATTAAAGACAAATGGGAGGGGGAGTGACATTCAAAAGTGAGTTTACAGAATGTTTCACCTTAGATTGCAGGTGATTTACCTTTAACAGTTTGAAATTGTTGGGGGAAAAGACATAATTGCTTAGTTCTAATTTGAAAAATCAACAAACATTCTGTGTCTCTAAATAATTATCTTTTCCTTTTAGGGAGTAAGATCCTTCACTAGTGGTTCATAATTCACACCAACAACTGCTCACATAATGAGATATTCGAGACAGAGACAACCTGACGTCTGCAGAGCTCCCAAGTGGGACCTCGCTCAGGACTCATGAAGTTGCCTTGACACTAGGTGGAGCCGTAGTTTGAGCTTAGGCCTTCAAAGAGGAAGAGACTTAGAAATCATACACTCTCATTGCTCATTTTTGTTTTGTTTTTTTATATTTCTTGTGTGTAGAAAGGTATCTCCTTTTCATCTAAGTTACATAATCCATACTTACAGTTTGAATGTACAAAATAAAAAGGCTGTACAGTTAGTGCAGTAGACAGTCTCTGTGGGTCTGCTATGTCCACTCTGCTCCGAGGCCCAAGAGGCTCATCATCATCAGTCTTATCTCAGAAAGTGTGGACTGAGTGGGCTGCACTAGGAAAAAGCTGGTGACAGGAGGGGATCATTCGTGAAGAGCTCCAGAGAGTGATGGAGCTGTGGAGAGCTGAGAGATAGACACTTGCAGAGAACTGAGGAGACCTGTGAAGACCCATGAACAGAGACCAGTGGAGGAGCCTCAGAGAGCCAGTGGAAACTGTTGGAAGAGTTCCTAAAAGCTTCCCAGGGGCTATAAGGTATCATTCTAGGAGTAGTTAACACTAACTGCTAAGAGCCACAGATACTCAAAGTCCAAAGCAACTTACATCAAGGGAGTTGCACTTCACCAGTAAGTGATTTCTAACTGAATGGGGCAAAAGAACCCCCAGCCAATAGGTCATATTATTATAGACACTATACATCAAGGTACAGTTTTTCTGTCTACAAAATGTGCTCATGAAGTTGAATTTCCAGTTAAATTTTTAACATCCCAAGGTTTCACACTGTCTTACACAAAGAACAGAAAGGTTAATAGAATGATGTGAGGTTTCTTTCTTTGCTTTAATAATGTTGATCAGATACCTAGCAGAGGAAATGAAAGCTGATAAGGTTTATTTCAGTCACCAAGTAGAATAGTTTTTGTAACGGATGGATCATTTCCTTAAACTCCTACAGATAAAACTTGCAGTCAGCAGTAAAGCCGCGACAAAACATTTCTGTATTCAGAGCACATGACCTGCCTTTGAGGCAGCCATGTGAAATTAGTGCTCAAGAGTATCTCACTTGGGGCTGGCTGCGGAGAGGGCAAGGTTGTAACACAAGAGACTTCACGGTCAGTGAACGGGAAAACTTGCCCTCTACTCTTGAGTAAAATGAGCAAAGGCTCAATCTCAAACACACCCATTCAGTTGGGGGAGTGAATAAGATTTTGTGGGCAAACAACCAGCCTGTTTTGCAGACCTTCAAAAATGAGTTGTTAGAGAATACACTACCAAATTTAGCATTCAGTTACCCAAGCAGTTATACTGAGGGAGCAGAGTTGGCAGAAGGAATCAGTATAAATTGTCAGCTAGGAAAATAGATTGCTTAGTGAGACAAAAAGTATGCTAAAGTATATGATGTTTTTATTGTTATCATATGTTTGCAATACATAATAATTATGTTCATCTTGTGTTCCACATGGATATATATTTGATCATTTTTACTCCTTTTCCACTTTTCTCTCCTCCTTGTTCAGATCTTCCCATCACCACAGTCTCCCTCCCTGTTTCCTGTCATTTTTTATTTTGCTTTAAAATTATTTATAACTTGAGTTTCTCATATGAGAAACCATATGACACTTCACCTTTTGTGTCTGATTTATTTCACTTAGCATTATGATCTCAAGATCCACCCACTTTCCTACAAATGACTCAAATTTAGCCTTCTTCAGAGCTGAGTAATACTCCATTGTGTACATATACACATTTTCTTTGTACTCTCATCCACTGATGTGTTATGGTTTAGATCTAAAATATCCTCCAAATGTGGAACATTTGGAGGTGAGCACAGGTCAGGAGTGATGGATCAAGTCTGAGCACGGTGGCACACACTTGTAATCCCAGCACTGGGGAGGCTAAAAGCAGGAAGATCACTATGAGTCTGAGCTGCATAATAAGACCCTGTACCAAATAACATAAAAAAAAAAAAAAAAAAAGAAGTGATAGGTCACTGGGGGCACAATTTAGAAGGGTGTTTTCTTATCCCTGGGTCCGCTTTTCTGCTGTTGCCTCTGCCAGGCCCTTCTACCCTGCCATGTCTGCCTGAGGGCTGCCCAACCCCTGGCATAGTGGTTGATACACTGTGCAAGCTTGACAAGTCTTTAAGCTTAAGTAACTCAGCAGTTCCTCATCCTGGGCTGTAGAGGACATGCCTTTTCCTAGAATGTTGTTCCTTGTGTCAGTTTGAGAAGTTTAGAAGTCTAAGAGATTGACCAGGGGTGAGGTCTTCACTTTGTGCTTTGCTTTCCTGAGCCTGTGCAAAGGGAGAACAGAGACTGTGTGAGGGCTACACCTGCCCTAGGCGAGTAGCCTGCTCACAGTGTCAGGAGGAAAAGAGACTTGCTCTCTCCCCGTTGGCTCTTGCTGCTTTTGCTGTCTTCTGCCACCTTGAACTATTGCCCCATGCCGTGCTACCCTGCCCTAGAACCTGCTGATTATGGACTGAGCCTCCACAAACCTTGAGCTAAATAAAACTTTCCTCTTTTAATTTTGGGTGTTGGGTATTTTGTTTAGCCGTGAGAGAAAAATAACCAAGACACATAGACTGAACACACTGAAACTGGGAGTGAAATAAGCTTTTCCTATAAAGTTGCAGGTGTTGGATTTTTTTGACCCAGTGATGAGGTGACTAAAACAGTGTAAGAGAACAGCTTGTATTAGATTCATGTACTGAATACAGATGCAGCTTCTCATTTGTTGATTTTCTATAGCTTAACAAACTATAGCAAGACATTGATGAGTTTGTGGCTTAGGGGTGGCATTTACGAGTATCCTTCTATTATAATTTATCTTTTGATCTCCATATTTTTTCTGAAATTAGGTAACATTTTTCTCAGTACTGGGAATTAAACTTGAGGCCATTGCCCTGAGCTCCAGCCCCAGCCCTTTTTTAAATTTTGAGACAGGGTCTTGATAAATCACTAAATTGCTCACGCTGGGCTTGACTTTGCAATCTCCTGCTTCAGCCTCCTGGAGTACTGGGGTTATGGGTATGTTCACCATATCCAGCTATGAGCAAGCATTTTTAATAGTTAGAGCTTTTTTAAAAAAATAAATTTGCTATTTGTCTTTTTTAAAAAGTTACCCCTTTGGTTTTCTATAAGTGACCCAGGGAATAAATATAGCATTTTAAAAAATGGCTTTAAAAATAGGAAACTGCAATTGTCTAGTTCTAGATTTCAACAGATAGGTTCTAGGAAGGTCATCAAAGTTGAGTTGATGTCTTACTAGTGTCTTAATCAGAACGACTTTACAGTATTTTCTTCGTTTCAATGATGGTTTTATATCACCCTGACCACAACTATACTCTTAGAAATATGGATTAGAAAGCCCCATAGGTGAAAAAATCTGAGAGGTAACGCAAGGTCCAAAACTGCTATCAAAAAGCTTCCTGAATGCTATACTGGCTGGGAAACTATGGATGCCTGGGATTAAATTTTGGATTAAATTGCAAGGGAAGAAAGGAAATTTTGATATTTTACCCTATGTTCTTTTCTCTGTATGTGTGTTTGAGTGTTGCTTTGAATGACTCTTTATCTTGAGGTCATATAATAACATACAGTTTCCAAAATTCTCTGTTCCTCTTAGTGCAGAATGATTTTTGTATGTTCAGAAACCAACTCAAAGGAGGAGATAAGAAGGCAAAGCCCAAACTGGGGTTTTGCAAGATGATGGTTTGTTTCTCTGAGGGATCTCACAGTCCCAAAATAAAATTCTGGATATTTTGGCTGAAAAGTATTACCCCTTTGCACTTCCTTATTTTATTAACGTCATCAATAGCTGTAAACTCCCTGGATATCCAGTACCTCCTAATTTTCACAAAGCATCACAGTTCCAGGTAAGTAAGATTTGGCTTAGTCACGGTCCCAATTCCTGGGAGCTTACAGTTTGTCGTTCTGTTCTGTTCTGTTCTGTTCTGTTCTTTTCTTTTCTTTTCTTTCTTTCTCTCTGTTTTTCCTTCTTTCTTGCTTGCTTGCTTTCTCCTTCCTTCCTTCCTTCCTTCCTTCCTTCCTTCCTTCCTTCCTCCCTCCCTCCTTCCTTCCCTCCCTCCCTTCCTTCCTCTCAAGACAGGTTCTTGCCATGTACTTCAGGCCAGTCTTGAACTCATTACATAGCCCAGGATTGCCTTGAACCTGTGGCAATCCTCCTGCTTCAGCCTCCTAAGTGTTGGGGTTATAGGCATGCACCACCATGCTGACTAGGAGCTGATAGTCTTATCATAGAGATAGTCTTATGGACACAGCCAAGGAACTCTGGCAAAGCAGATCAAATAAGCTACTTTAAAAATTGTGTTAAGGTACTGATTCATTTCGAATGTGCCTTCCTCCTGGATTCCAGAAGTTGGGGGAAATTCACCTATAATCCTACACATTCTTTGTATTGGTTACAAATTCAAACTAAGAGAAAAGCTTTATTACTCATAATATTCCCAACATCAAATTATAGGACCCTTCATACCCTGACATCAGCAACTAGTTCTCCAACTCTCTGGATTTCAACTGGGTATTCTACAATTCTTTTCTGACATATAATTAGAATCAGACCCCACTTGCTAAGGAGTTAATCCCACAGGACTGCCCTCACATCTGATACAAATGTCAATCCCAGCCTCTAGTATTGCAGACCAACTGCAGATTCTGACTCAGAGGTTCCATGCCCCTCTCTTCCAGATCAATAATTTCCTATAATGGCTCACAGAACTCAGGGAAACTGCTTATACATTTACTGATTTATTGTAAATTGTATGAAGGAAGGGTATAGGTAAACAATCCAGAGATGCATAGAGCAAAGCAGGTAAGAGTTTCCAACATAGGAGGCTCTATCCCTGGGAGCTAGGGTGAACCACCCTCTTGGCTCTTGGATAAGTTTGCCATCCCAGAGATCCCCAAAGCCTAAAGGTTAAGGATTTCTATGAAGGGTTTATTATATAGGCACAATCAATTATTAACTCAATCTCTAGCCCCTCTCCCTTCCTCAGAGGCCAGTGTGTAGGGCTGAAGGCTCCAAGTTTCTAATCATGGCTTGGCCTTTCTGGTGATCAGCTCACCTCTTGAAGCTAAGAGTCACCTCATTAGAACATAAGATGGTCCTGACTCCTCCATCATTCTGCACATTACAAGAATTTTAGGAACTCTGTCAGGAAGCTGACATCAAATATACATTATTAGGTCACACAGCCCATAAATGACTAAAGCATCAATTTTAATTTCTGATGAAAAAAATGGTGGTTTTTGTCAGGAACACCTCTTTTTTTTCCTCAGGATGTTTTCACTGTAGAATTGCTCCTTTTAGGAGACTGACTCTTAGGACCAAATGGCATTCTCATAGTCTCTTATTTCCCACATCTAAAGTGTGGGTACAGAGCCAGGCAGAGGAGAAAACTAGAGAAGGAATATGCAAACATTGATGCTTTACCCTAGTACTACCAGAGCCAATTTTAATCTTTGAGATCATAAAAAATAATGGTCAGAGATATGCAGCAACCATTAGAAAGGTTGAAACTTTCATATTTCTCTTACTTTCCTTAGAAACTCTTCAGTAATTAAAACCTTTAAGCAGGACTACAGTTTCTTAAAAAATAAAAAAAGACAAAAAAGAAGAAGGAAACATAATTCATCCTTAACTGGCCCCTGGACACTAAACTGAGCATAAAGTACTTAAGGCCATGGGGAAACTTAAGTCAGGGTGGCGTAAGTGAAAGTGAAACAGAGCGAGTGCTTGTCCAAGTGTGACCTGGGCACTTGAGCCAGTCCATAACCCACTGGTGTTCACAGGTGTAAGGACTAAAATCTCAGGATGTTTAGAAACCTATAGAAAAATGTAACACAGTAATATTAGGACCATCAAACCTAATGATTAAAGTTTTAGGATTCTATTTGATATGTCTTTGCTTATTTGTCTGCTTAGGTATTTTTATTGTAGTTTACAAAGGTATTAGTCTGTGAAGGACTAAAGACTGAAAAAAAAAAAAACCAAACAACAGTTTCAACCACAGTCCATTTGGGACCACAGGTCTAGATTGTGCTGAGATTAGTGGCTAGTTTAAGGCCAAGGTTATTATATAACACCGAAGGTGAACCAGCCCTGTGTTATCTTATCATGACCAGTACTTCACAAGAAGGCTCTGAATCCTCTACCTGTCAACCACAGATGTGCCTGTACATGTAAACATAATTTGAATGGGTGGGGGATATTTTGTAAGCTTAAATTGTTGATTCCAGTTGTGTAAGGAATTAGTGTTTATAACCTCAGATTTTTATTAATTTATACAACTGTTTGATTCCCAGGAGATAAGTATCATTCGTCTGTGCCTATCATGAAAGAGGGTTTATCTTGTTTTACCATGATCTGTCTGAAAATGCTTTGTACCATTTCATTTTAATTTTTGTCAGAGTTTGCTATAGTGTAGAGGAATGTTTGAATCCAGGCGTCTTCAGTTACAACTTGAGGTCAGTATCCATTCATAGGCTTACTTTGCTTAGAAACAAAAATTTCATCATATTTTTGTTCTTCATTATAACTTCCTTAGATGAATCTCAAATTATATTTTCCTTTGTGGATTGTTTAAAACACTGTGGAGTTAGGTAAATCTGTGTTTGGGGCTCAGGGATGTTACCTACTTATTGCTTGGGTTTCTTGGACCTAGGACTCTCAAGTTCCATTTTTCATCAGTAAAACAGGGATGATCCCACCTGTCTTCACAAATTGTTGTAAGGCATTAAATGTAGTAATTCATGCAGAAACACATACTGGATACCACAGCACATTAATTTCTTCTTTACTTCATGCAGGAAATGGGCTGAGTGTTTGGGAGAAGAATGATTGGTGAAGAAGAGGACCAAAGAACATCATCTTGAATTGGCCATTTGTAGTTCTTTCAGAGCACCTGCTTTTGGATATGGTAATGAGCAGGCATGCACAGGTGTCCTGAGAGTCTGATCAGCCTCTTTGTTAGAATCATTCAAGCCATCCACAAAGACACGTATAGTAGAGGTACGTGGCAGAGTTCGCCAGCCTTCAAGGGACTGCACTTCTAATTAATATCCTAATAACTTTGAGCCTCATGCCTTTTGATAACTAATAAGGCCAGTCTCCAACTTCTTCTTCGTGGTAATTTCTAGGAATTCTCAAGAACTTCTTACTCTCAGTCTCCAGGGCGCCCCATTGGTAATCTGTCTTGTAATTTCCCCAAACAGAAAATAAACAGCAACATTGAACACAGTTTAACTGGAGGAGATTCTGGAATAATACACAGAAAAAGCAACAGAGAAAAGAAAATTATCAAACCCTGCCTTCTTCTTACCTCACATGAAGGATAGCTCTCTTTTATCCTTTACCCCTCTACCATTGGTAGGAATCATCTTACACAAGAATAATCTGGCCCCAGGGAAGTAGTCCCTAGGCTGCAATTCTACTCACAGTAAAAAACCATTTTTTACGTGCTCAATCCATTTTATGTTCAATGCTGATAAATGCAACTGATGCTCAATAAATATTTCTTGAACAAATGAGTGGTTTTATTCTTCCCATTCCAGATAAGGAACTTGGACTTTCAGATCAGGTTTTATTTGATTTGTTCTTTTACTTTCATTAGTACATATTTGCAGTAATAATGATTACATCATCATGGGGAATCAACATGTGTACATAACACGTCTTCTGCCTTCTTTGTGTTCTTTCCCTTTTTTCCGTCCCCTATCCCTTCATCTCTCTCTCTTTTTTTAAAAATATATATATTATGGCTGGCTCAGCCTGCCCTTGGGGTGGGGCTGGCACAGCATGTGGTGCCAGGATTGAACCACGGTCCCTGTAGTTGTCTAAGCTTGCCTAAGCAGGCGCTTTAGACTGCTGAGCCATCTCGCCAGCCCCACCATTCATTTCTTGATCATCTTTCTACTTGCAAAAATATGTCTACGTGATTTTTTAAAATAAAAGTTTACTTAGATTTTCCCTTCAGTCTCAAATGAATACTTTAAATATACCTCAGGGGCACACTTAAAAATCTGTTAAGTGGGTTAAAAATTTCCCATTTTAGATTAATCTAAATAAATCAGCAGCTGAGAAATAACAGTTTTCCCCTGCCTTGTGTCCAATTTCTTAATTCTGGCAAATAAAATTTCATGAAATTCTTGGCTTCAATCTAAGCTAATATACCTCATTAATAGCGCATTTACTATTAAAAGCCTATTCCTGATAATCAAGGATTTTCAATTTTGCATAAAGTCTGGCTTTATATATCTTACAATACAGCCTTTCAGGTCTTTGTTTTGTTTTCTGAGACATGGTTATGCTTTGTAGTCCAGGATTACCTCAAATTTGTGATCCTGTATCACCCTCCTAAGTTCACTACCATGCCTTGCCTCTTAATAAAATTTTTAAGACCAATTATTATACTAGTAGCTAATCATTACATTCAGATCTAGCTATATGGCTATATACTGTGATAGTTTTAATACTTTCAATGATGATAGTAGGTAAGATTTGTTATTTTATATATGAAGAAAATACTTCTCAGAATGAGTGACCTGTCTATGGTCATGTAGTTGGTTAGTGGCATAACTGATTCAACTCAAGCCTGTACCTAGAAGTCTCAGGGAAGATAGGGAAGGGCTATATTACAGTCTACTAGAAAGCTTTATAAGATTACACTCTAACTTCAACCTCCATAACATTTAGATATGTACCTCTAATGGTTGAGAATCTCTGCGCATGTCAGCTGATGTGACTGATGGGAAAATGTGGAATTGTTCTGTAGTGCTTTGGGGTGGTAAGATGTGTGATAAACAACATAACATGCTACTTCCCCCATCTGCCTTCCTCTGAGGGTCCAAATGAAAGTTCTGAGAAATTCTAGCCTTCTACTATTACCAGTATTGCCCAGGGTGACTATGACTTAATTTTGTAAATGACCTACAGGAATCATGGAACCTTATTGCAAAAAATCCATGGTGCTTTGGACAGGCTCTTCAAGATGGGGGCTTTCTCACCTTTGGTCTGGTGCCCCAGTCACCAGACCAATCTCAATGACTACAGGAGCTGGCACCTCACCAGGTCAGGGCCCTGTCAGGCTCCAATCATATGCATACTTTAGCTGTTTGCCTATGTCAGCCATTCTATAACAGTTTTCTTTGTGTAAAGTGATGGGTATCACATATTTAAAAGATCAGAGAGGGCCTTATGTTATACTAAATCTAACCTCTGAGACTCATAGTTCTGTGAAATAGATTATTGAGGTATTAAAGATGTTGGCCAAATGTGAAAGGACAACTCCTGGGACCAGTTCCCTAAGCTTCCAGCAGCATGGCAGGATAAAATTGGAAAAATGTCCACTGGGCCTAAGAAGTTAGAAAGTTTTGTAATGAAAATTTAGGAAGAAAGATACTGGCAATAGATGAGAGAGGATAGGGAACAGAGGGCCAAGTCTGGGATAGGGGATTAGTCCAAAAAGGATTCTTTCATGGCTAGCTCTAAAAAGAAAATGCATCTGGCCTTGGTGACTAACTTCACATACAAGAAAGAAAGGTGGAGCCATTTTTCTTTGTTAATTTAGTTTACATCTGTGAGTTAAAATAAATCTTTCTCTTTCCTCTGTCTGTTCTGTAGCCTATAACTTAGCTTAGGATATCTCCCTATATCTTTTTCTTTTTTCAGTAAATGGCATACTCCTTGAGTACTGGGGTGATGTTTTACTGTCTCTGTATCCTTTGTGATTAGTACAATGCTCAGTGCCAGGTGAATGGTAAAAATAATAATTAAAAAAGGGATAATACATTGGTTTTCCCATGATTGCAATTTTCCAGGGTAGCCCTGGATTCCACCTTCCTAGAATTGGCCCTTCCCCCCAAGTCCTGGTGCACTACCCTGAAGAAGCTAGCAAAATAACAGTTAAAGAACTTCCTAAAGTCTTAGAAGACTTAGAAACTTAAGAGAAATTATCTCCAAAGGTGAATGATGAGGTGAAACAATGGGGAAAGAAATGGGGGAAGTGTGTGTATGGGGGAAGGGCAGGGACTTTCCTGCACATTTCCTAAGACACACAGATACAGCCACTTACTTTGCTTACAGCGACTGGTCCTGCTGGAGGAAATTCTTTGACGTAGTGCCCCTCCTTGCTGTCCTAAAACCAAGCCCAGAACTTCATGTCCTTCTCTAGTCCTGACAATATGAGGTACAAGGCAGGTATTTTCCATGCTTTACAAGTTGCTCATCAACTTCATTCTGTCATTAAACACAAAAAGAGCTAAAAACAGGATGTTTGGAAGAAAATGGACTATTCAGAAAAGAATATGGCAAGTTAATAGAGTTCTCAGGGAACCCTGTGGCCTTTTTTATGTTTCACTGACTGAATCCTAAGGAGTTAAGTTGGTTGAACAAAGTTTACTTGAGGATAAAATCTTGAGAGTCAAGTTGAAGATTAGAGATACTCATATTTGTTGTTTCTGTGAAACGAAGCTGTGTTTAGGACCAAGTATTTCATAGGAAGGGTGAGCCGGATGTAAATTTACAAGCAACTTAATCTCAAACTACATGTCAGAGAAGAGCAGCGACTAGTTTGAAAATCTATACAACCTTTAGGTGAGAAGGTTAGATATTCACCAGCTCAGGGAGGATTATCACCTAAAGCATCCTGGAAAATCCCAGATCTGGATGGGTGTGACTGTCTGGGGACCAGGAGATGAACCTTTGATAATCATCAACAGTTACAGGGTTCTTTCAGTTTGGGACCAAATTCTGTGTGTTTTCCCTTGACAGTGCTTCTCCAAGAGAAACATTCAGCTTCTTCAGGTATTTCCAGTCAAGGGTCGGAGTCTTCTGGCTACATTGCCTTCTGGGGTACCTCCTTCCTGATCTACTCCCTTTCATTAACGTTTCAATTAACAAGGGGAACCCAGAAGAGAACAAAATACTCAGCAAGTAGATTGGTTTAGACATAGTACCATAGATACAGTATGACTATTGTTCTCAGTTCTGATCAATATTCTTTCTTTCTTTTTTTTTTTTTTTTTTTTTTTTTTGGCTTTTTGAGACAGAGTCTCACTATGCAGTTCAGCCTGGCCTTGGGCTCATTTTTGTAGCCCAGGCTGGTCTCAAACTTGCACTGATCCTCCTGTCTCAGCCTCCCAAGTGCTGGGATTACAGGAGTGAGCCAGTATGCCCAGCCTGATCAATATTCTATTAGCAATACTAGCTTGATGTTCTCCATAGCTTTTTTAGTAATAAATTTCAATCCAACTTGCATTTATAGTTGTAGGAAATTTATGTATGCATTATCCCAGAAAATTTATAAGTATGTTATTGTTCATATTATTTCATGTTAAATACTAATAATTTGTCTATATTAACTGCTAACAAACCAAGCTTCTTCTATCTGAGATATATAAATCAGAAGTAGGACTTCACATTCCACCACTTTAGTTTTGGCCTAGTAAGTGGGATTTTAAAGGGGAAACTCTTCTTTCCACCTGACTATCCCTCTTGCTTCATTAATCTTCAGAAGTTATAAGCTCAACTTCTGTCTTCATTCAAATCACCCACAAGGAAGAGATAAACAGAAAGAAATTTTAATAGTTGCTTTGTCAGCCTGACCTCATATCTTAGCTATATTATGTACAGGTAAATAAATGTAACACTTTTGTATGCACTGAGATACAAATCAAGATATACCATGACTATGACATCTCCCTAAGTTGGTGTAACTTTTTTTAACCTATGATATATTTCTCTAGCTTTTAAAAAATCCCTCAAGATGTAGCATGTCTGATATACTACCAAAATATTAAAAAGCAATGGGGTAAGTGAGAAACTCTCAGGGCTTTCACTAACTTCACTAAAACTGAGTTTATCATCCATATAATGGGAACATTTGTTCTGTTCTCTTTACCAGGTGGTAGAAGGGCTCATCTGGTTTAGTAGGACATCTGAAAATGCTTTTCAAACTTTAACATGTCACAAAAATTTTGTTATCATGACTTGTCACTAATATACAGTGAAATGATCTTAGTTTTGGCCTACCTTCTTCTTATTCCTGTTTGCAATGCTTAGCAGTGTATCATTTCATTCATTCATTCATTTATTTTTGTAGTACCAGGGACTGAACTCAGGACCCTGCACTTGCCAGGCAAACACTTATTCTACTGAGCTATCTCCCCGTCAAGCAGTGTATCATTTCCTGATTCAACATTTTCAGTGAATTTCTAATCTGCCCTCACCTTCCTGTCAGACACGTCTCCAGTGATGCCTGACACAGACGCACAGCGAGGGTCTGACTTACTTGTTTTTTTCTATTGTGACTTACAAGTTCTGATCTGGCCACATGTCAGGCCATTGCAAGGAGGCAGAATTGCTCTGTGACTATTTCATCTCTGAAAAGACCCTTTCACGTGGAGCTTTTAAGGTATCTATGCTCAGGACACAAAGTTTCCTAGAGGATGGGAGGACTGACAATGAATGATAAGCAAAGGCGACCTTCATTTCTTCTGTATCTTTGCCTGCTTTTGTCCTATATTAACTACTAACAAACATATAGACAAGACAGATGAGTAGACAAAGAGATAAGCCAATCAAGAAAATATCATATGTAGAAGTAAATTTTAAAAGTTTCCACTTTGCCATTTGCCCTCATTCAGGGCTGACTTTCAGCAAGTAATCACTGTAGGGGACAGAGGTGGGTGGAAAATGCCTCTGGCACCAAGCACCCTCAGTACCCACACTGCCCTAACTGCTCCCTGGGACTTGCCACTTCTCCAAGGGACCCGCAGATGTCCTTACAACCTGAGAGCCAAAGGACTGACTCTTACCTCGGCAAGTTTCCAGAGTGTTTCCAGTCAGTGCCATTACTTATCAACTCCTCACCTGTCAACTGGGGTCTGCGCAGCTCAGCAGACTTTCAGCCCCTCTTTGATTTCCTGTGTTACTCTGTTCCTTGGGGACCTCACCTACTATAAATTCCTTTGGGTCTTACTGTCTGTTTCCATTCACAAGACACTTAATCACATGGAGCTTTCTCCATGTGTGATGTATTTCTCCAGTTTGCTTAAATTTCTTAAGGTGGAACATATCCAATACACAGTTGAGTAGAGGTTCAAATCCCATGACAGAATTAGACTGATAGGAAATAGATGGATTGCGCACAGCCCTGAAAGAGAGAGGCGCTATGAAGGTAGTGCAGGGGCTTGCTGTGTTTCACTGATGCACAATCAGCAGAGCCTTTGACTGACCTGGGTTTGAACTTTTTACTTTGTTTCTCAAGAGAGGCAGCTGGAGCCTGTCTGACTGGCATTTTCCCTTCAGGGCTTTCAAATGTCACGTTACAACATCTAGCACTCATGCTTTGAAGCTGTTCACTCCTCATTCTGAGAGCAGTTAAGAAAAAATTTTGTGCTTTGGAAAGAACCTCCCTTCTCCTACCCAAGCATTTTCTGCCTTCAGGATGGTAGCTCTTGAGTGCACTCCCCCGAGCACTAACTGGAAAAGACACACACAGCTTGTCCAGTCACATGGGCCTCATGTGCCGCCCGCAGACCAGTCATGCATCGCATATGTAGAGCCCTGTGACATTTGACAAGGCAAGCAGGGCACTGGCAAGCCCGGTGCCTGCTCAAATTTTCACCAAGCAAATTTTTGTTTTAGTTTCTTTTTAGAGTCTTGTGAAAGTTTGCACCTGACACACTGGAAAAAACAAGCTGGTTGTACAAAAGTTTTTCAAAAACTCCATTATATCTGGCATGTGTGTGACTTTTTAATTTTTCAGTAGGCAGACACTGAAGTTCTAAAGTTCAACATATTTTTTAAAAAGTATTTAACATTATTTTCAGATTGAGGATGTTGATATAAGAAAATAAAATTGTTTATAATCTCATGACAGCAATAAGTAATCATGCTTTTGCCATACTAATTTTATAGATGGAAAAGCAAAGGGGAATAAAGTAGGAGAAAAGGAAGGAATAATGAGGTTTTAGACTTTCTTTCAAACTTTATGAAAAGACCATGTGGAGGAATTATCCCTAAATTTTGAGAAGTGACGTATGCTTGTTTTTCTAGTACAGGGGCACATGTTGTGGGAATACCTTTGCTATTTCTGAACACCACAGCCTGCCAGTGAGCAGCAAGCTTTACAGAGCTCAAGTTTCTGTATCATAGAGGAAGTGTAGTTAAAAGTATTTCAAATTATTATAAAATATTTTATAAAAGTACTACAAATCTCGGAGCTTCTTTCCAAGAAAATCACCCACAACGGTACTGCTTGAACAAAACTCACTTGACATTTTAAAATACTTTTCCCAGCTTTTTGTCCTATGCTCATCAACTTTTCTTGTTATTTATTTATTTGGATTTACCATTGTAGTTGAAAGGGCGATAAGGTAATGATTATTATAAGGCCATTCATAGTGGTGCTCCACTGATTTACCTCCCTCTCCTATTCTCTCTCTCTTGCTTATCCACTCTCCCTTTCTCTCCTTTGCTTATTATCTTCTGGGAACTGGGCTTTCATAGTGTGTTGGATAAGTGCTCTGATATTAAGTAGCTTACATTGAAGTGCTGCTTCTACTAATGTGCAAACTTGGGCAAGTTTCCTCACAACGTTGCGCAATAAGCATCACACTTTCCCCTCATGGGGTTTTGTGAAGATGGACATAGATAATATATGTAAATTGCATGCTGGTAATGCTTAGTACTATACAGAGAAACTAGTTTTTTTTATTTTAAAGTGATATAATAATTATGTCATATTTCTGTGTCGTTTCCATAATTGACTATGTAGTTGTCTACAACACTCTAATTCACTTCCATTTTGTTTGACAGATTATTTCCAGTTTGGGGTCATGCAGATAATACTGTAATTAGCATTTTGTGGGATTTTTTTTGTTGTTGTTTTACATAATAGTACTTTCTCTTCAGTCTACTGATTTTCTTTAGAAAAAAAAACTTGAAATAGTATTTCTGGGTATAGTCATGAATCTTGGTATGATTGTTATTATATCTTCAAGAATATTTTTGAGTTCCCCCTGTT
>PVKN010019093.1:0-16531 GCA_004027915.1 Capromys pilorides | reverse complement strand
TTAAGAGATCTTTTCTTACCTCTTCACTAGCTTCAATGGTGTCCTTAAGGTCTGAAATTCTATTTTCACTTTCATTGAAACAGTTTTTCCAGCTTATGATTGAGGTTTTAAGTTCCTGTATAGCACTTTGAATCTGCTTCGTACATTCTATTACTTTCCTATATTGCTCATTCAAGGATTCCATTATTTTACTATTCTCCTCTTTTTTATCATTATCTTTAGAAGCACTTAGTACTTCTTTTGTTATAGGTATTATTTCTTTTTTCCTTCAGAAATTATTTCTGATTTGATTTCCTCTATGCCTTTCTGCAGTTGTTTCCTTACTTCAGATGCTATTATTTCAGAGATTTCAGGTGTGTACTTTTCAATTTCTTCTATGCTATTGTCTCCTGTATTTTTTCTGGGTGGGCTTGGAGCCTGAGAGTGCATTTTGCTCCTTCTCTTTGTCATTTTGTATAGCCCTGCTTTCTGATTTTTAGTTTAGAGCTTTGGTAGAGTTCTTACCTTAGCACGAGGTCTGAATCTACCAAGTTCGAAGTTGTCCAGGTGGGTGTGGCTTGGGTCTGGCTTCTGAACTCCACTTCTTCCTGTTGCAGCCCTTCGAGGCAAATCTGCTGTGCCACTCTGGCATGTTCTGCTCCTGGATCAGTTGGGTGGGTCTTGTTTCTAGTCTCTCTGCAGGGAGTTCTGCAGCAGTTTTCTGCACTGGGCACGCCGGGCCTGGTTGCTGGGTCAAATGAGTTTCTGGCTGGCCCAGGGTGGTCTCACTCACATGCTGGGTCTGGTGGCTGAGTCTAATGAGTTTCCTGAGGGCTCAGGGAGGTCTCACGTGCTGGATCTGGGCCTGGTTGCTGGTCGAATGAGTTTCTCTCAGCTTTCCTTTTGAGCAATTTCTTCCAATTTCACCATATCTTTTGTACAATTTGGTTATTATTTACCCCTTCATTTTCCTACAACAGTGAGACAATTTCACATTTACACTTCTCTTTCTGATTTATTTCACTGAAGAATATGGTTTCAAGGTCCATTCATTTAGGAATAAATGTCTCAAGTTTATCTTTCTTTATGACAGAGCAGTTCTCCATTATATTAAAAGTGCACATCTTTTTATCCATTCATCAGCTGATGGGCATTTGAGTTGTTTCCAAGATTTAGCTATTTTACAAATTGTGCTGCTATAAACATGGTTATGCATATTCACTATGGTATGATGCTTTTAATTTTGGGGGGAAAGGGATACTGAGAAGGGGAATAACTGGGTCAAAAGAGACCTTTAGTCCTGTTTTTTTGAAGGAATTACTGCATAGATTTCCACAGTGAATGGGCAGCCTATATGCCCATTAACAGTGGAGAAGGATTTCTTTTTCCCACAGCCCCACCAGTATTTGTTATTGGCTGATTTTTTTAATAGTAACCCTTCTTTCTGGTGTGAGATGAAATCTCAGTGTTGTTTGAATTTGCATTTCTCAAATGACCAATGATGTTGAACATTTTTTCGTATATTTATTTTCCATTTGTATTTCTTCATCTGAGAAGTTCATATTCATCTCAAATGCCCATTTTTGGATTGGGTCTTTGAATTTACGGAATCTGATGCTTTTCAGTTCTTTATATATTCTAGGTATTAGTCCTTTGTCTAAAGAGTGACTGGCTAAGACTTTTTCCCACTCTGTGGGTTGTCTTTTCACTCTGTTGGTGAAAAAGCCAAAAACCCCATTGTTAATGCCATCATCTTGGGGATTAGTATTTCAGCATATGAGTTTGCTGAATTGCTGTATGAATTGCTGTATGAGAACATGTGGTCCTCAATCTACGCATGAGCACACTGTGCTCAGAGGGGCACAGGCTGTCCAGATCCTGCAGCACGTGAGGGTCAGGGTGCAGCTTAGAAGACGATTTTAAGAGTTTTGATTTTCTTGGGCTCTACTGCTTCTGCTTAATTGATTGCTTATGCACCAGAGCCTGGATCCTGTCCTGGGTTGTTTACACATGCACATGACTCCTCAAGGCCCAGGTGGACTTTTTGGCCACAAGGGGCCTATGACAGAAGTGTAAATAAAGCTGAAATATCTCACAGGCTTTATAAAAAGTGTTTATACATAGCTTACTAATGGATTTTAAAGGTAAACTGTCTCTGAAACAACTTCTTATTGACTGACCACCTTAGAGAGATACCAGTCTCTAGCCATGGTGCTGCATCATTCAGTTCAGTTCATATGCTTTCTGATGTCACCTTAGTGCCCTGTCTTGTGCTTGCCCAAGGCCCAGGGTGAAAAATAGATCGGGCTTGGGGGTAGCAACAGACATGGTCACGGCCAGTGACCACATGCTGCAATCTGAACTGAGCCACTAAAGATGGAAATTCAAAAAGCCGGGGGAGCCTGTGTAACTCAGCCAACAGGATAGGCTTCCTGGAGGAGGTGCCATCTGAATTTGTTTTTTGTTTTATTTCTTCAATCTGAGTAGACTTTTCTTGTCCTGGTAACATGGCTTTCATCAAGCTTAGAGAACTTGCGATTGAGAAAGAATAAACTATTCTAAAAATAGTTTTGCTTCATAGAAATTTGAGTAATTTAGATTTTCTCATGATATCGTTGAGAGGTTAAAACATTAAACATTTTAAAATTGAAAATTTTAAAAATTAGGCTTTTCTTGACAGAGATTCTTACCATGTTGCTCAGCCTGACCTTACCTTGAACTTATTACATAGCCCAAAACTGGCCTTGAACTCATGGTGATTCTCCTGCCTCAGTCTCCCCAGTGTTAGGACTGAAGGCATGTGTTAGCATGCCCTGCTAAAGTTGAACTATTTCTTCAAGTTCCTCATGCTGAGAGTGAAGCAGAAATCCTGACCTAACCACAACCATTTGTTAAAAAAGGTGCAATCATTCTGTTCTCTGCCACTGAACTCGGCTAAATTACATGATTTGTCACCAAGCTGAAACTTCTGTGAATGTGTAAAACCAACTTGCTACATAGACAACTATGGTCATCACAAATACCCATTGTATCCTGGCCTCTAACAAAAGCATATCTTGTTCTTGTGACTTCTGTTCACCACCCTAGAAATAAGACAAGCTCTCTGTAATCAGCATCTCAGAATTTGGAGATTGCCCCTCTGATGTCCACTAGCATTAATAAAATTTCCTTTCTTCTCCTGAACTCCTGGCTACGGTTGATTCAACTTTTCCTGTAACAAAAGTACAAACTGTCATCCCCCGCCCTGCACCAGGGAGAGTTTAGTAGAATTAGGCTTTCAACATTTCCTGGGGCTCTTATGGGTTGCCTAAATGCATATTTTCTACCTAAGCATATTTTCAAGCTTTTATGCTACCTCTTCCAAGTTGAAACCCAGATCCAGGCCTCTAAGTGGGCCTCCTATGACAATGTGATCTTTTAAAATTTAAACAAAAAAATTTTTAAAGAAAAAAAAATAAACAATAAAATAATGGCACAAAACTTCAAAACAAGATTGTAGGGGAGTAACTATGGTTAGTACATTGCATATTGCTATCTTCAGAATAGTTCATATTTGCAAGATAGAGGCACAAAAAATTGATCAAACAATATAGGCATATACCTATGTGATCCACACTTCTAGCAATTCACAATATAATTATCTTAATTATCTTATCTTTCTATTATCTATCTATCTATCTATCTATCTATCTATCTATCATCTATCTATCTGTCTATCTATCTATATCTATTTTTCCTTTTCCTTTCTTTTTTTTTCCTTTTGCCTGTTCCAGTTTCTTTCCTTTTGAGCACTTAACAATGGGGGTCTTGTTATCAGCATTTTTTGCCACAATGCCATGTATACAATCAGCAAAACAAAACAAAAATACTATGCTGTGCAAAGCATAGGGCTCAACAATAGCAAGTCTGAAGCAGACTACTGAAGATCTATGGATCTTTAGAAGTGCGGCTCTAATAAAAACAGCCCTGGGGCTAAATCATTGCCGGAGTGTGTTCTACTATCATGGTCACCTGTTCCCAGCAGCTTAAACCCTGCGCTGTGCTTTCTTTGTTAGTGCTGTGCTAGAACTCAGGGTCTCACGCATGCTAAGCACATGCTCTGACCCTGAGCTTCTCTGCTGGTGGCTCTAAACCCATGGTGTAGGACCTGTAAGGTATATGCTTATAATAGAGACTGAATTCATCAAAATGAGCAATCTGATCTAGAGGCCAGACTTATTCAAAAACAAATTTTTTTCCTCCTTAGGTATGAAAGGAAACATCTCTTTGGCTTCTTCACCTGCATTCTTGGCTTTCCCAGAGAGCTGAGCAGAGCAGAAGTGCTTACTGTTATAGAAGCCACTAGAGCACCACCTATTCCTACAGCCAAAGGGCCTTCTACAAGATTTTTAGCTTTAAAAATTATCTTCCTAAGATGTTCCTGATTGCTTCAAAACATGAACTTGCTAGAAAATACTCCTTGGAAATCATTCTGGCTTTCACATAAAATGGATCCTATTCTTCCATTTACCTACTGGGTGACAGCTATTCTTATGACAGAAACAGATTTCAGAGAAGGTACTTCTGGCTCCTCTTTGGAAAGGAGAATTTAAAGTGGCTGATTCTTTAGGAAGTATGCACAGAACCTCTGGCCTCTCCAGTTTTCCTGCTGATGGCAGCAGTGCCAGTGACTATGGCCCTTTGCAAGTCCACCTTAGCACATTGTTTTTTTCAATTGTCCCAACAGTCTTATGGATTAAGACATGTGGTTGGCAGGCATCACTTCTTCTTGTGGAGTCAAAAGTGAAGGAATTCATAATTGCCAAGATCCCAGGCTACAAGCCTCATGCCAGGTACCTGCCGTCTGTCATCTGATTTTCTCCTCATAGCAACCTGATGAGGTCAGAGAGCCTATATTTCTCAAGACAGTTTGACAGTGTCTTCACTTTTCAGGGGAGTCACTGTGAGCACAGAGATATTTAAAGTCATCTAGTTGAGAAGCAATAGGGCAGAAATGGAGGGCAAGCAAGGCCTGTGGTCTTTTTTCACTGTGACTCAAGAAGCCAAATGAAAAGCTCTAGCATAATGCATGGGATATTCTTGTGCAACACAACTCTTTCCAGGCCTCCCTAGACAGGAGGCCCCTGGTCTTAATGGGACTGTATGAATAATGAGTCCCACTAATGAGCATTACTTATAAGCTAGGCACTTGGGCCAGTGCCCTGCAGTGTTGCTCCAAACTTTTCAAATCTTGTGATGTGGGATTTAAAAACTCAATTTACAGGTGAAGAATTGGAGGCCAAGGGATTCTCAACATGGAGCCCAAGGTCCTGGGATTTATTAAACAAAGGCATGGGATCTAAATCAACTTTCCACCACCCTGAGGGTTATAGCATTAACACAGCACTGAGACAACTTTCTGTTTGTCAGAGTGTCCACAGTGGCATGGGACATGCTAAAAGACTAAAACTTTCACCTTGAAGACACAGGGAAGACTATGTCTTGGGATTTGGGAAGGTTAAGAAGGGGATGATGAAGTCTGTCATGGTGATGTGTCCTGTAATCTCAGCTATTTGGGCACCTGAGGCACAAGGGTTTGAGTCCAGAGTAGGCAAGTTATCAAGACCCAGTCTCAAAGCAAACAGAGTAAACAACATCAAACAAACAAACAAACAAACATATACAGAGAAGGAGTTAATAAGGGCTTCACTAGAGAGTAGACTTATCTGTTTCTCTGCCTTGCTTACACCTCTCCAAACTCCTGTATGGTAAGGGCATTTCTTTCTTACTAAAGGCAACTGCAAAGGGCTTCCAGGGAACCACTCACCCAGTGAAACCTATGCACTTTGATATTTACTGGGTGTAAGGACTGATTCCTGACTTATACTTGGAAATACCCATGGGGGAAGAGGCTCAGCTGAGTGGCCACAGGTGTTCAAGTCATGATGGGGTGGAGAACAGCCTGCATTTTAGCAGGACAAGAACACCTGGAGATTACCATGGTCTAGATGTGTTTTTATGGCAAGAAGCTGGGTTACAATAGTCATAGCTTAAGAGTACTTTCCAGAAAGACAAATGACCCTTTAGAAGGGATGGATATGAGCTGTGCTGAAGGAATCCATAGCATTCAGCTACCAAAAGCAAAACTCAGTCAAGGGACTACGGTGGGAAATTTCCAGTGACAAGGAAGGGGTGTGAGGGATCCATGGGCCCTCACACAAGACAAATGCTAATCACCATATAACTATCTTACAGAAGGCCTGAATGCTAAGTTCTATCTGCAGCAATCTAATTAGACTCTGCCTGACCTGCTGTTTTCTTATCCACCTGTTCACCAGCACCTATCGAGGGGGTGGGAATAGGGAATGACAGACTAGGTAGTAGGGTGGAGGTGCCTGATTGGGCCACAAGAACTTCTTCAGACTACTGAGCAAGGTGTCATACTCCTGTGAATATTGTTACTCTTCTTTCATTGCTGGGACAAATATCTGATATGCAAGCTTAGGGAAGGAAAGGCTTATTTAGCCCACAGTTACTGGAAGCTTCATAATTTATTTTTAGTAAGAAATAACAATATGATAGTTTCAAAACACGTTAGTAGTGCATTCATAATAATTGATACATTGAATATTGTTGTCCTTATAGTAGTTATACAGAGCACAGGGTGTAGACATGATAAATTTTCTAATCCATATTAGTAGGGGAGGAAAAAAAGAAAAAAACAAAAAAAAATTCTTCTCTTTATACAAAGAGGGAGTAGTTGTATACATAGTCCATCGTTTCATAATTGTAGTGGTTTACCAGTGAAACTGGCAATGTTGGAGGCTGTTGATATAAGCCTCTTACAGCTCATCACACTAATCTAGCTTTTCATTCTATGCCTCATAATTAAGCTTTTCTGCTGGGTGATCAAGGGCAAGTTAAGGCCAGATCTGTATAACAGAACATTCATCTTTTTTATCTTCCAGGTCAAATCCCCTCAGGATTAACTTTGGAACCATGTACAGTGCTTTGTAGAACTGTTGCCAGTGTGAGGCATCAGGATGAGTCATGGCCATTGCTTGACCAGTTTGCTCTCTATGAAAGCCTGAGAGAATATCCTCTCTCTAGGTGACTCTCCTTAGGCACATTGTACTTCATTTATCCCTTTCCTCTGAGGTCCCTTAATCTCCTTGAACAGAAAATTTGGGAAACCATTGAGTTATAAGATGTTACAGTACAGGTTGTCTTATGTCCTGAGTCCTCACTGATCTTGAAGGTCTAGGGACAAAATGTTGGTTGTCCTCATAGCCCTTCTTTTTCTCCAATTTTTGGTCTGTTAACTTACGTTCTCAACCCTTCAGCAGAGAAGCTTCATGATACTATTACTCTATAGCATAGGTAATTGAACTTAACATCACTGTCTTTCTGAGTATCAAACATCTTAGACTTATCTTGAAATTGATATTTTCTGCCAATCATTGATATTCTAATAAATCTCTTTAGAATTTGATAAAAGCATTTACACGTTTTTACACGGACATTTAGAGATCCAAGGATGTACAAAAGTGTAGCCTGTCAAGTGTGTGACATTTTGCCTAGTCTCTTACTCTCACTTACTACTCTTTTTTGTTCACCAACCATTTACTTGAGAGAGAGTATAGCAGTAACTGAGCTTACATTGGAAGCAGTACACATCTAAAAGACCAGAACAACATGCATTCCAAGCATAGTTCCAATGTTGCACGCTGCTATCGTCAATGAGAAAAACCTTTTGAAGGTTTCTAGGGCCAATATCGAATTCATCCTGTGCACATAAGTGTATGGTTTTGCTCCTGCTATGTTTCCTCTCTTTTCTGCTTCCAGTCAGGAAGTTTCATAATTCAAAGCAGCCTAAATTACACAGCAAGACCTGGAGACTATGCTACCAGGTCCAGGATGATTTGCTCCATACCTCAAGAGACTGTCACCTGGAGTGGGGGCTCTAACAGCACATGCTGTCAGTTTAATGGTTCATGCCCTCAAGCCCCACCTTGGTTCTTTGGCCCTGCCACTTGACAGTCCCATGATTTACATGAGGCTTTTGGGGGGGACAACTAGATACAAACCATAAAATTCTGCCCCTGGATCCCCAAAGTCTCATATACATCCCTTTCTGCAGAAGGCATTTTAGTCCATCTATAAGAGTTGCCAAAGTCCCAACAGCTTCACCATTGCTGAAAAGTCCAAGTCCCAAGTTTCCTCTAAGATCCAAGGCAAACTCTCAACTGTGAGCTCCTACACAAATGAAAAATTACATACATTGAACATTCAAAGAGAGAAGATAAACACTGCCATTCCAAAAGGTATACATAGGAGGACTGAAACCACTGGGCCAAAACAAGTCCAAAATCCAGCAGGGCAAACATTAAATCCTATAGTTCCATGTGGAACATCCGAAGCAATGTGTGACAAATCATGAACTGCATATGGTCCACCCTTAGGACACTTCTGCTAGTTGTAGCTCCCATGGTTTCTCTCTTCTCATGAGGCTGTCTTTGCTTCCTCTCTGCAGTTTTCCTTAGATGATCCACATTCCTGGCACTTCCAAACTTCTTGGTTTTTCATGGAGTAGGCTTCTCACTCACAGCTTTATACACTGTCCTCTCAGGAGCACACTGCTTGGCCTCCAAGACCTTCTTCTGAAATCTAGGTGGAAGCCTTCTTAAACTCAGAATTCCTGCATTCTGCATGTGCCTAAAACCAATGCCATGTGGATGATGACAAGGTCTGCTGCCAGGCTTCCTTCTCTCTTAGCTGTAGGGGTTAAGTGCCTGGATTTCTGAATACTCTGACCCTGATTCCAAGAAACAAATTCTCTATGCAGGTGCCATTCTGGAACCTGGTGTGGCTGCTGCCTCCATTCTGGAACATGGGGCTCTGTGGCTTTCTCCTCAAAGCAAAGTACTTCATTTTTGTGATTCTGAAGCTGCAAAGGGTGAGAACCTGCCACCTCCTGTGATGCACTGAGGACATCGTTTCTGTTCTCCTGTTCCTCCTGGGCAATGGAGATCTCAGCTCTATCTTTGCAGTCCACAGCCTCCCTGACGCCTTCTTTCTGGCCAAACTCACAACATTTAAAATCATTCTTTTGGGCTCTTTGCTCTTTATTCTCAACATTTGACTAAGAGCCCCAAGCAATAGCCATGCCACTGCCCCAATTTTTGACAGCTTTGAGATTTCTTTTGAAAGTTTAATTAGTCCTCCACATTTAAGTTCAGCCTCAGGCAAAATCTCTGGACACAGGTAAAATTCTGCCAAACTTTCTACAAGTCAAAACGCAAATGATTTGGAATCCAACAGCCAATGCAGTCCTTTCCAGCAGAAACCTCCCCAGCCTGGTCTTTACAGATAGGCTTTCTATGAATCTTCTGGTCTGCGCTCTGACCAAACCTTCCCTACAGAAGTGCTAAAACTGTTCCAGCACTTTGCTCATAGGCAGCATCTCTAAACCTTTCCTATTTCTTCCCAGAAGCCACTCCCCAAAGCTTGTAATCCACATGGTCAGGTTTAGCCACAGGAACAACCCACTCTCCTGGTATCAAATTCTGTCTTAGTTACTTTTCTCTTGTTGCTGGGACAAATACCTGACACACAAACTTAGGGAAGTAAAGGTTTACTTAGCTCACAGTTACTGGAAGTTTCATTATTTAAAGCAGCCTGAATTACATAGCAAGACCTTGAGACTGCACCGCCCTGTCCAGAATGATTTGCACCATACCTCCAAGAGACCGCCACCTGGGAGGGGGGGGGCCTCTAATAGTGCATGGTATCAGTTTAACAGTTAGTACCTGTCTTGGCCACGCCCCTCAAGCCCCATCCTTATCCTTTGGCCCCACCCCTTGAGCCCCACGCTTGACAGCCCCATGATTTACATGAGGCTTTGAATGTTTGATGTATGCAATTTTTCATTTGTATAGAGGCTCACAGTTGAGAGTTTGCCTTGGATCTTGGAGGAAACTTGGGACTTGGCAATGCAGCAATGCTGAAACTGTTGGGACTTTGGCAACTCTTACAGGTGGACTAAAATGCCTTCTGCAGAAAGGGATGTACATGCGACTTTGGGGAGACAACTAGATACAAACCATAACAGATATTGTGCTGAGTCGCTATCTTCTGAGGCCAAGGGACAATTATTGAAATAGTTTTCTCATTCTGCTTAAGTATTCCACATCTGGAATGAATCATTTCTTAAAATTTTCTTATATTTGTAATGTTTCGCTCTAATATCCCTCCAAATGTCCTACTCTTCTTTGCCCTAGCATGGAAAGTGGGAGGAGCCTCTTGCTTTAAATTAACATCAGGCTATGTATGGCAGTTTAGTTCCATCTTTTGCCTTTCTGTGAGTTCAGATGGTCTTAAGGAGAAACCTGGCTCTGGGTAAGAATCTCCGAGCTCCTTTGACAGGAGGTGGAACCTGTAGGGAAAGCCCATGCTGGTGGGTGCTGGTGGTGGAGGTGTAAGCTCCTCCCTCAGGCAGGGATTACAGGCCACAGAAGCTTCTTAAAGGCCTGGGGTTGTTCTCAGTTTTACAGTTTTTGAGACTCACTGGTGTCAACCTGCCCAGGTTTGACTTGGCTACAAGGGACTGTGCCAAACCAAAAGCAAGGGACATCCTCAAATATCAGTTACTTTGGGATTGAGTGTAGGAGGCATATTGTTCTTACAAAGGAAGAGATAAATATGGTTTTTCCACTTTCATATTTATTGGCGTCAACTTGGGTTTGATATCATGTTCCTTTCTGCATATAACTTGCAGATCAAATACAAACCTTTTAGGAAAATAAGAAACCTCGGCTTGCTGAAGGTCTATCACAAGTGTGTTCCTATTTCAGAAAGCAACACAAGGAGAGAAATGTTTGGAAGGAGCTACAGTCACCCTCAGGAGTGGAACTGCCTTGCAGTGTCCTGATTCTCACCAGGCTTTTCTCTAGTGCTGAACCCTGTACATGCATCTGCAGTCCTGGCCAAGATCTGTCTCCAATGTCATTGTACTTTTGGGAATTAAATGTTTGGGACCATCCAAGACCACTTGCGCAAGTTCTGTGTTACACAACCAGGTGGAGCTAGTGTCTCCAGATGGCTATTGTGACTATCCCTGCTTCTGGGTCTATGAGCCCATTCTTAATGACACTCGGGCCTGCATTTTCAGGATGGTGGGAGGATAAGATTCAAGATGGGGTGCAGTGGGATGTGGTGGACTCTTCCTTTTTTTTGAGACAAGATTTCATTATGCAGTTCAGTCTGGACTTGAACTCACTTTGCAGCCCAGGCTGGACTTGAATTTTCAGTAGTCTGCCTGCCTCAGCCTCCCAAGGGGGGATTACAGGTATGTGCCACCATACCTGTCAGGTGGATTCTGTTTTAAAATCTCAAGATCAATCCTAATCACTCTATTCCTCTCTCTCTCCTTTCCTCTTTTTCTCCCTCAGCCTTTGTGCTGAGCTATATTTCCAACCTTTTAAGTTTTGTTTTATTTGATTTAGAAGACCATGTCTTGTGTGGCAGCTAAATTAGCCAGGTTGGGCTCAAACTTTTGTTCTTTCTTCTTTGGCCTTTCAAAATATTGGGATTACAGGCATGTGCCACCACATGGGGCTCAAAATATTTTTATTATGTAAGTCATATGGGCTCCTATTTAAAAATGTAGATAAGGTAAAAGAAAAGTATTAAATGCTTCTTTTTGATTTGTGATATGAAAAATAGATCTAACACTTAACAGAGTAATGCATGACTGTTACCAAACCTCATGTGTAACATGAAATAACAGTCTCCAACTGATTGTGAGAGTAACATATGAATGCCCCTCAGCACAGGTTGGGAAAGTTTTGAAGGACCATGAGTTCTGAGGATAAGAGTCAAAACAGAAATCCCAATGGGGTCAAAGTTTTCCATAGAAAGTGCCTTAAATATTCTGTGGAGTAGAGTGTATGAGACTTCATGTTGGCTCGTGTATAGGGCTTAGGACATATGAAATATATGTGCCTTAGAAACATAGGCTTTTACATAGGGCAGACAGATGCTCGTGAAGAGCCATGGAACTTGAGAACAAGCCTGGGGCAATAGGTGCTCTCTCACTGTGAAGCCTCCCTCTTTGCTCACAGAGCTGATGCAGCCCCTACTTTAGGGCAATGATTGGTCCTTCTGCTCCAAGTTCAGAAGCGCATGACAGGACTGCTCAGGGCTCTGAGGAATATATCATGGCATGCAGTACCGGGGATTGAACTCAGGTCCTTGTGCTTGCCAGGCAGGCACTTAGGCTGCCAAGCTATCTCCCCAGCACAATGCTGAATTCTTTTTGTGGCCCTAGAACAGTCTGTCCACCCTCTGCATACTTCCTTATGTATCAATTGGGGCTCCACTTTCTTCCCAGTGGACTTGGACTGGAGAACTCCATTTCTGCCTCATCCTCAGTGATGAAGTCTTTTCAGTATCCCCTTGGCTGAGGGCACTTTGTGAACCTCTACTCAGAGCTCAAAGGCCTGTTGTGGTCTCTGTTACCTCCACGAAGCCTTCTCTGATGTTCTCGCCAAAAGCACTCTTTCTACCCCATGTCTACCACAGTGTTGGCTTACCTCTCAGGGCACCAAGTGCTACCTGATATGATACATGGATTCGCAATGACTCTTGTGGTTATGATAGAATTCTATAAATTGCTTACATCAAAGAGTAAATTTGGGACCGACCTCCCCAGCCACCAGTGCTGCCAAGCTGCACAGGAGTGACTTCTTGTTCCGTAGCCAGTCAGACCAACCTCCACCTTCTCTGGACCCATCCCTCCAAGGTACAGCAAAGGTAAGTAATTAGTCCGAACTTAAGTGAGCTAAATTAAATACAAACTCCCAATTTAATATCAGCTGAGCTACACAGATACAAAGTTTGCTCTTACTGTGTAAAATACAAACTCATTAGTTACAAAAGTTTGTCAACTGCTAAATATCACAACCCATTATTAGTGTTCCTAACTGTAGTTCTGTAAATACAAAAGTATAACTGCCTTAACCATATAATCTCTTTTGGGTAACAATTGCGCTGAAGGTATTATTGCACCAAGCTCTGCACCAAAGGTCAAAAGACAGTGCTCTACACAATGACAATGAAAAGAAACAAAATGCAATATCAGGACCTGAGTTCACCCCTCAAAAATGCAAGAGACACTAACTTAGAAGAAAATGGGAGTCACACAGCTGAAATCTCTGAATTAATAGCATCTGAAGTGAAAAAAAAAAAAAAAACTTCAGATAGGTATAGAGGAAATCGGATCAGAGATAATCTCTGAAGCAAAACAAAAAGTCTCTGAATTAATAGCATTTGAAGCAAAGAAACAACTGCAAATAAGTATAGAGGAAATCAAATCAGAAATAATCTCTGAAGTAAAAATAACTCTCTGAATTAATAGCATCTCAAGTAAAGAGAACTGCAGAATGGTAAAGAGGAAATCTGACAAGAAGTATTTTCTGAAGTAAAAAAAGGAAAGGATAACCATAATGAAAGAATTAATAACTGCTTCTTAAGAAGACACTGATAAAAAATTAGAGATTTGAAAAACTTTGGACACCTTCATTGAGCAATATAGGAAAGAAATAGATCCCATGAAGCAGACTCAAAGAGATTCACAGGAACTTAAAACCTCAGTGACAAGCTGGCAATGCCATCTGAATGAAAGTGAAGACAGAGTTTCAGATCTTGAAGGCACTGTTGCAGCCTGTGAAAAGATAAGAAAGGCTCTCCTAAAGACAAATAAGATGCAGGAAAAAAATCATTCCATATCTACACAATGATGCAAAGATGAAAATGGGACATTAATTGGCATCAGTGAGAAAGAAGGAGTTAACACAAATGACATAAAAAAAAATAGAGGCAGAAATATTAACAGAATACTTCCCAAATATGGGAAAACAATATGGCAGTCAAGTGACTGAAACATTTAGAACTCCAAATAACATCAACCCAATCAAAAACACACCCAGACATATAATAGTCAAGATCGCAGAAATCCAGCAGAAGAATAACATACTAAATAACATACTAAAATAACATACTAAAGAATAACATACTAAAAACCACTAGAGAAAAGAAACAGATCACATTTGAAGGAAAACCCATCAGAATAATGGCAGATTTCTCTTCACAAACCAGGAAGTCAAGGAGAGCATGGAGTAGAGTTCTGCAAGTCTTTCATGAAAACAAATTGTAGCCCAGATTGCTATACCCTGCAAAACTCTCCCTCAAGTTTGATGGAGAAGTAAAATATTTCCATGACAAAGAACAACTAAAGAATTTCATGATGACAAAGCCAAACCTACACAGACTACTAAAAGATATTCTGGAGAGGGACCAAAATGACCACAGCTTTACAAATGAGAATGGAAAGAACAAACCCAACAGGGCAAACAAATAAACACAAGGGATAAAGCGGTAACCAAAAACAGGTAAATAATGTGGCAAGCATAAATCAATACATCTCAAATATAACCATCAATGTAAATGGTCTCAATTCACCAATTAAAAGAAATAGACTGGCAGAGTGGATAAGAAAGCAAATCCAACAATATACTGTATACAAGCACACTTAACTCATAAAGAAATTCATAGGCTGAAAGTCAAAGGGTGGAAAACAATATTACACGCCCCAGCACCTCAGAAAAAAGCAGGGGTAAAAATCCTACTCTCAGATAGTCTCAACTTCAAACAAAGAATGGTCCAATGAGATAAAGAAGGCCACAACATACTGGTTAGGGGAAAAATTCAAAAGGAAGAGATAACACTCATAAATATGTATGCACCCAACACGGGAGCACTCAGCTATGTAAGATAAATCTTAATGGACATGAAAACTCTAATATCCAATACAACAATCCTAGTAGGAGACTTTAACACCCCTTTGTCCCAAAAAGATAGATCAAGCAGACAAAAGTTAGCAAAGAAATAATAGAAGTGAAACAGTACTTGGAACAAATAGACTTAGTGGACATATGCAAAGTGTTCCACCCAGGCACTTCTGAATATATATTTGTTTCAGCTGCTCATGAGACATTTTCTAAAATAGACCACATACTGGTCCACAGATTTTGCTTACATTTATGCAAGAAAACAAATTATCCCATGCATATTATCAGACCACAGTGCAATGAAACTGGAAATAACTGACAAAAGAAACCAGAACCCATAAACACATAGAAATTGAACAGCACTCTTCTCAGCAACCAATGGGTTACAGATGAAATTAAACAAGAAATTAAATAATATGAAACAATACAATTTAATGAAAATTCAAACACAACTTATCAGAATTTATGGGTTGCAGTGAAAGCAGTTCTTAGAGGAAAATTTATAACTGTGAACTTACACATTAAGAAAACCCAATGGAAACAGATAAATACTCTAATGCTGCACCTCAGTCATCTAGAAAAGGGAGAGCTAATCAAACCCAAAGCCCAAAGATGGGAGGAAATTATAAAGATTAGAGCTGAAATTAATTCAGTCGAAATGAAGAAAACAATACAAAGAATTAATGAATCGAGAAGCTGGTTCTTTGAAAAATTAAATAAAATTGATAAGCGCCTAGCTAACCTTATCAAAAAGAGGAAAGAAAAAACTCAAATTTAAGCAATAAGGAACGAAAAGGGTGAAATTACTACAGACTCAGTGGAGATTCAGAAGATCATCGCTACTTTGAGAATCATTATTCTGACAGAATTGAAGACACAGATGAAATGGACAGATTCCTAGAAAGGTACAATGTACCAAAACTGAATCTAAAAGATATAAGAATACTTGACAACCCAACAACAGCCAATGAAATACAAAATGTAATAAAAAACCTAATGAAAAAGAAAAATCCACATCCTGATGGATTCACTGCTGAATTCTACAAGAAATTTACAGAAGATATAATCTCAATACTTCTCAAACTCTTCAATGAAAATGAAAAGGAAACAATCCTCCTAAAATCATTCCTGGAGGCAAGTATTATACTGATACCAAAATCAGAGAAGGATGCAACCAAAAAAGAGAACTACAGGCCAATCTTTCTCATGAACATATATTCAAAAATCCTCAATAAAATCCTCACAAATAGAATACAGCAAATCATTAAGAAGATTATACACCATGACTAGTTAGTATTCATCCCAGGGATGCAAGGATGGTTCAACATATTCAAATCTATAGATGTAGTACACTTTATCAATAGAGCCAAATCCAAAAACCACATGATGATCTCAGTTGATGCAGAAAAGGCTTTTGACAATGTCCAACAGCAATTCATGTTCAAATTCCTAAAGAAAATTGGAATAGTTGGCCTCTACCTCAGTCTGATAAAAGCTATCTATGACAATCCCATGGATAACATAATTCTAAATGGGGAAAAGCTGAAGTCTTTTACTCTCAGATCTGGTATAAGACAAGGATGTCCTTTATCACCATTCCTATTCGATATAGTTCTGGAATCATTAGTTAGAGCCTTTAGACAAGAGAGGGAAATAAAAGGAATAAGAACAGGTAATGAAGAAGTAAAAATATCATTATTTGCAGATGACATGATAATCTACAA
>PVKN010019092.1:0-16544 GCA_004027915.1 Capromys pilorides | reverse complement strand
GTCTTCAAGATCTGAGATTCTATCTTCACTTTTGTTCATACAGTTTTGCCAGCTTGTGACTGAAATTTTATTTTCTTGTATACTGTTTCAGGCAATCTATTTCTTTCTTATATTGCTCAGTCATTGAATCCATCATTTTTCTATTCTCCTCTAATTTTTTTTATCAATGTCTTCTTTAATATTATTGAAGTGTTTCATTATAGTTATCCTTTCTTTTTCTATTTCGCAGGTTATTTCTGTTCTCGTTTCCCCTCTACCTTTCTGCAATTGCTCTACTTTAGTCGCTATTATTTTAGAAATGACTTTCTCAAGTTTAGAAATTATTTCTGATCTCATTCCCTCTATGCTTTTCTGCAGCTGTTTATTAACTTCAGTCTCTAGTAATCCAAAGATTTCTTTTTTAGCTTCAGAGCTTACCTCTAAAGCGATTTCCTCTGTATGTTTCTGGATTTGTTTGTTTACTTCAGTTGCTACGAATTCAGAGATTCCAGCTGCATGATTCCCAATTTCTTGTATTTGTTTCAGGTGGGCTCAGGACCTGAGATTGCATTTCGCTCTTTGTCTGTCATTCTAAGTAGCTGTGATCTTTGGCGCAGGACTGCGTGCCTGCAGGTTGTTCTTTCAGTCTGGGCTTGTGGATCGGTTGAGCTGCTTTTAGGCTGGAGGAGGGCGTCTCACTCACCTTAAGGGTCTGGCACTGGGTGATATGCTGTACTGGCAGCGGGCCAGAGGAGGTCTCATGTGGCTGGCCTGGTGCTGGTTGGTGGAAATTGGGTGCTGTCTGATGGTGGTAGGTTGTGCTGGTGGTGGGCTGGAGGTCTCAACTTGCGGGCCTGGTGCTGGCAGGCCTGGCACTGGCTGGTGGGCTTGGTGCTGTGTGATGATGATAGGCTTCACTGGTGGTGGGCTGGATGTCTCAGATGGGTGGTCTGGCTCTGGTGGGCCTGGCTTTTCCTGATGACAGTAGGTTGTGTTGGCAGTGGTGCTGAGGTCTCTCACCTGGCAGGTCTGGTGCTGGCGGGCCTGATGCTGCCTGATGATGGTAGGTTGTGCTGGTGGGGGTGCTGGAAGTCTCACCTGGCGGGTCTAGTGCTGGTGGGCCTGACGCTGTCTGATGACAGTAGGTTGTGCTGGCAGTGGGCCTGAGGACCCTCACCTGGTGGCCTGGCACTGGCGGGCCTGATGCTGCCTGATGATGGTTAGCAGCACTGGTGGTGGGCTGGAATTTCTCACCTGGTGGGTCTGGTGTTGGTGGGTCTAGCACTGTCTGATGATAGTTGGCTGCACTGGCAGTGGGCCTGAGGACTCTCACCTGGCAGGCCTGGCGCTGGAGGTCCTGATGCTGCCTAATGATGGTAGGCTGCACTGGCGGTGGGCTGGAACTCTCACCTGGTGGGTCTGGTGCTGGTGGGCCTGGCGCTGTCCCTGAATACTTAATAGTTAAAATCTTTTTGAAATTTGTGGGTTGTTTTTTCACTCTGTTGATAATTTCTTTTGATGTGCAAAAACTTCTTAGCCCAAAGAGGTCCCATTTATTGATGCTTTCAAGGGTTAAATGTGCATTTTGATTTTTGTCCATGAACTTTTTGCCTACCCTGATGTCTTCAAGATTTCCTGCCACTTTCTCTTCCAGAAGATTTAATGTTTCTCTTCTAATATTTAGATCTTTAATCCATTTAGACTTTAGTTTAGAGCATGGCATTAGACTTGGGTTAAGTTTTAGTTCTTGACATGTAGAAAGTCATTTTTTGCAGCACCATTTGTTAAAGAGGCTACCTTTCTTCCAGTAAGTGCATTTGGCTCCTTTATCAAAGATACGTTGGCTGAGTGTGTTTGTATTTGCTTCTGCATCTTCTAATCTATTTCATTGATCCTCAGGTCTATTTTTTTGCCAATACCATGCTGATTTTATTACTGTAACTTTATAGTATAACTTTAAGTCAGGAATTGTAATGCCTCCTGCCTTACCTTTGTTGCCCAGAATTGTCTTTGCAATTCTGGGTCTTTTGTAGTTCCAAATAAATTTTAGGAATGAATTCTCCAGATCTGTGAGGTATATGGATGGTATTTTGATAGGAATTGCATTAAATCTGTACAACAATTTAGGGAGTATGACCATCTTCACAATGTTGGTTCTTCTTATCCAGGAGCAGGGAATATCTTTCCATTTTTCTGAGGTCTTGTAGGATCTCTTTTTTCAAAATATTATAGTTTTCATATAAAATCTTTTACTTCCTTAGGTTAATTCTTGGTATTTTATTTTCTTTGGTGCTATCATAAACGGTACTGTTTCTCTAATTTCTCTCTCAGTGTGTTTTTTTATCTGTGTAGAGGAATGCTATTGAATTTTGTGTGTTGACTTTGTAACCTGCTATGCTACTGAACTTGTGTGCTAATTCTAGTAGCTTCTTGCTGGAGTTTTTTGGGTCTTCCAAGTAGATTATCATGTCATCTGCAAATAGTGATAGTTTTATTTCTTCCTAAGGAACATATTCTGATAATGAAGTCTGTGGATTTTTTTTAATCTTACTCTTCATTTAACTCTCCTATAAAATATTAGTATGGTTCATGATATAAATATTTGAAATCTAAAAATTTAAAAATACTAAAGGGCTCTGGGGAGATAGCTCAGTGGTCTAAGAGCTTGCCTGGCAGGTGCAAGGACTTGGGTTCAATTCCCTATACTGCATGCTATGACAGCAGAAATGGATATGGTGGCACACACATGTAATCCTGGTGCTGGGCAGACTGAGGCAGGAGGATCACTGTGAGCTTTAAATATGTAGCAAGACCCCATATCAAATAAATGAATAAATAGATAAGTAAATAAATGGTTAAAATAATAATAAAATATTATAATTTTAATAGATGTGCACTCAGAATATAAATAAATAAAAAAGAATAAAGTTGAAAAGAATACCTCATTTTTCTCTCCCTCTGACTTGTGTTTTTTCAGTACATTTTACCAGAAAACTTTTTACATATCATACACATAAAGAAACTGAAGCAAATTTTTGCAGAACTTTTATTTTATTCTCCATAAATAGCCCATATTACATGGATTATTTGCACTTGTTCTCCACATTCTTGACACTAGGCACAAATTTCATGAAGACAATTTTTCCACACACTGTGAGTTTGGTAGACATTTTCCAGAGTGAGTCAAATGTGCATGCAACCCATAACCAGACTCTCATATGTGTGGTTCAGAAGACGGTTCATGCTATTGAGTGGATAATGTCACAGACTCTGAATGGAGGTGAAATTCCTAATGCCAGTGAGAAAGAGGACACTTGTTAGTAGCTATTTCTCCTCTTGCTTTGTGATTTCTTAACAGTCCACCAGAACTGGGATACAAGGATGGGTTTTGGGGACGTATGCTTTGCAACTGCATTTTCTTATGTGCATATGGTAGTGTTTATAAACATATTTCTTGTACATAATCAGATGTAACTCAAATTGTAGTAAAATCATGATTTCTCTGGTTTCCATTAATGCTATCATGTAAAGCAAATGTCAGAGAAGGTTTTAATGTTGATGAGAAGGTGAAAGTAAAATTTCCTGTGTAAGTGCTGGCTTTGAGCTATTTCATTAGGGCTTCCATAAAAAAATACAGCATACTGAGTTATTAACCATAACAATTTACTTTTGACACTTGTTCTGAAGGCTTAAAGTTTAGGACTATGGTGTAATTAGGGTGATTTCTCCTGAAGTTTTTCTCTTTCCCTCATAAACAGTCACTTTCATTGTGTCCTCACTGAGTCTTACTTCTGTGTAGATTTTTGGTCTCTTTTCCTCTTCTTCTAAGGAAGCAAAGATTGGATTAGGGGTTCACCCTTGCAACTTCATTTAATCTTAGCTACTCCTTGTAAGGGCTCACTTGCTGTACCCTCAGGTTGTTAGGATCCGAAAAACTAAATTTGGATCATTTTGATCACCTGGAATGCATACACAGCCCTGAATTTGTATTTAACTTTATCTTGGGAGCCCCTTATGCTGTTGAGTATTTTTTGAAGATATGATATGTTGGTTACCATCATGTATGAGCATCCAATGAGAAGGAGGACTTATGTCTACTGTTCTCAGTTCTTACAGTAGCTCCTGGAGTATTGCCATACCATTCAGAAAGTACTCTTCTGTTGAATGAAGACCAAGATACCAAGTCGGTGATGGTTTTCAAAAGGATTAAACGATTCATGTATAAAATCCCCTCATTATGTTTTAATTTTTTGTTCAAGTGATTAAAGTGCTTAGGCATATCAAAACCTATGATGAATAAATACTCACAAAAATAGAATAAGGATAAAGAAACAGTGTTATTAGTTTTAATGCACTTAATTTGCTTAAAAGTTTATACTTATAGGAAAATTTGAAGAATGTACAGAGTATTACATAGAAATCTTCTCCCACTAGTGTGCTACATTTGTTAAAATTTAGTCGACATTAATATATGTTTTATCAATAAAGTCATAGTAAACATGCTTCATAGCTCACTCTCTATGTTCTGTAGTTCCCTAAACTTTGAAAAATATATACCATCTATCCACTATTAGGGTATCATATAGGCACCCTAATCTTAACAGAAAAATGCCCAAAGGCAATCTCATTATTAACATGAGTGCTGAAGGTATTTTATATCAAATTGATTAAGTCTTCTTCTGTTTTTGCTTTTTCTTACATTTAACATGAATATTATATTTTATTAAACATGTATGGTTATATTATTTTTCTTCATCCTGCTGATGTGCTGGATTACCTTAATTACACTTTATATATTGAGCCAGTTTGGGTACCTGAAATAAATCCTAAATGTTCATTGAAAGATAACGATGGGATTTTCTAAGATAGGACAACCACACAACTGCCTAATAAGGCTGTCTTTTGTGTTTCCCTGTGGCTTCTCGATATGTGCCCCAGGGTGCTTTGATTTTCCTGCAGTTTGTGAGGTAGTGATTTGCCCTCCGTGCTCTAATCATAGTGTGGTGAGTTGATTTTTTAGTTTAAGATTTTCCTGGTTCTCTGGTCACAAATGTTCTTGAATTATCACTGCTTTTGTCCCTTTGTGTGAGCACGATGTCATGTTTCTCCATTCTTTCTTTTTCCCTTGCATTTTCTCACTTCTATAATTCATTTTCTGATATCTTCTCTCCATTCAACTCTATGCATAAGAAAATATTTGGTGTGGTACATGTTTTTGAATAATATGTAACTGTTTTATGTAAATGTATTTAAATTTTTATGAATGCATGTTGTCAGAACTTAGTGTTTACATCTATTGTGTAGAGTTGGTACATGTACAGAACACCCTCTTTCTCTCACTCTCCATCCCATTCTTCCATAATTTGGTCCCTGTCTCTTTTGAGAAAAGTTCATCACCATATTTCTTTGTTTGATTTTGCTCTTTATGATTTGGATCTCTCATTGTCTTACTTACTCTTCTCATTGCTGAGATAAAATACCTGATGTCAAGAACTATAAGAAAAAAGGTTTATTGAGCTCAAAGTCTGTAGTTTCTGTAATCATCAGTCTCTAAGGTAGGGTGGCATGGTACTTAGGTATCATTTCAAGGTAGCAAAAGCAACAAGAGCAAAAAGGGGGAGGGTGAAAACAAGCCTCTTCTCTCCCCTTATATTGTAAGCAGGCCACCTGCCCCAAAGCAGGTATAGCACTCACATTGCAATAGCAAAAGGAAACACTGAAATAACACCTAGAATATGGAGACAAATTTGTGTATGTTGATGGGCACTGACAAGGAATCAATCCTTATAAAAATATCAGTAGCAACCATAATTAAAAAGAACCTGTATGTTATCTGCACAACTAAGAGAAACTAAAGTATATTGGCTTAGGGGGACATTTTCTGCTGCATTTTCCCCTTTTAGTTCTCCATACAAATCTTTTCTGGGCTTATATGTGAAAGACAAGGACCAAATAGAAGTAGTAACTTTAGGACTGTCAGTATTCCCAGGATGGGTCCTTGCCAAGGTCCCCAAGCTTGGGAAATTTTCATATCAAGAGTTTGTGGTTTGGTTCCCCTTTCATAGGGTCTCCCCCTCAGTCACTTTTAGGAATAGACAGGATTTATAGTAGTGTGGCAAGAGAGTTTGATACTGGGGCTTGTCCAATATGCCTTGGATGACCATCAAATCTTGGTAAATTATATAATAAAGAGAAGGGCTTTAGTGGTTGTATTCTATTCTCTTGGGGTAACCATCCATAGAGGTAAGGTCAAAACCACAGCTAACAGGAGGGTGTGGAGCAAATGATGCAGTATCAAATCCTGAAAAGGCACCAAACTCAAAGGGATTAAAGCAACAAAGTTTGGAGCAATCCTGTGACTATTGTCCTCTAAGATTCAGCCATGTGTGGACAGGTCAGTATCCAGAGTGACTGAAACAAAGCTTTCAGTGCATTGTCTCCTCAGAGTGAGCTTCAGAGCAACTATCTGGTCTAGGTGTCCAAGTAAATTCTCCAGCAATCATCTTTAGAAGGGTTCTTTAATTTTGGAATGGTTGTTATAAGGCTGAATTTTAGAAACTTGTAGAGGTCGTTAATATGCACCTCAGTTAAAAGCATGTGCAGGAGTGTCTGTTTATAGGTGGACTTTTAACTCAGTTTTATGGAGTTGGTTACAAGATGTTATGTTTTGCTTTTTTTCTATTTTAGAGCTTTGTGGCCTATGTGTTAAGTTTTCTAGTTTTGAGTTATCACTGCTACAAATGCAGGATTGATGTCATTTCGATAATTAGGGGTAGGCCATATCTATGAATGATTGTTCAATGGCAGGGCCCTAAAATCCTTATTTTCCTAGTAGTGCAAGCTGAGTAGATGAATAGAAGCATCAACAGATATCTGCAGCTCTTACAAGGCCTTTACTTTCATGTTTTCAAGTGGTTTCACTCAATCAGTACTCTGAAGGGGGCTTAGGATTCTGGACTGATTGTTTTGAGTGTAGGTCTGGCATCACTGACAGACAATGAAGTAAATGCTGGCCAGATATAGAATGTTATGGCTTTTTCTTTTGTGACTCAGGATATTTCATTATTTTGGTGGGTTTCCAAACAGCAGCAGGAAGCAGTAGACTTTTTTGTAAGACCACCCACAGACCTACATGAGTTTGCTGTGCAGAATGTCCCTGTGGGAGAACTTTGTCCAAAATAATTTCATCCAAGGTGACAAACACATACGTAGCCTCTGGGACTCCATTTCTAACAGAGCTATACATTCTTTCTATAAACAAAGTGCACTTATCATCTGTCAGGAGGCTCATTTTTAAGTCTGGGCAGTGTGAGAACAGTTTATTAGTTAGCCACAGGTAGTCATGGTCTGTTGGGCCCAGCTTGGTAGCCAGATATTTAGCAAGATTGCCAGCATAACAGTTTGTCCTAACTGGCACCTGGACAGTTAGGTCTTGGCCTAAGCTGAGCTTGTCAGCTATTTTATTTTTCAGAAGGACAGTGACTGTTAGAGCAGAGGTTGGGGAGTGAGGATGGGCCAGCCCTTAGTGACTGGATCCACGTATTTGCACAAGTAGGCCACTGGGTGTTCCCAGGAGCCAACGGTATGACTAAGCATTTTTCAAGCCACATTTAGTCATGTTTCAACAAATAATTTGAATTCCATCTGGAATTTCTGAGGTTAGAGTTGTAGAGTACACATTCCTAACATTATTGAAGCCATGTTGGCATCCAAATCTTTATGAATTCAAGGGTTCAGATTATATAGAAGAATCAGTTCCAAGAAATTTATATAGTTTCTTGTACCTGGATCCTAGGTAATGGAGTCCTTATTTTAACCTCGTCCCAGATATCTGACTTTATTTTCAGATTTGTGCCATTTCCCAAGATAGCTTGCAGCCAGTTTCTGCTAGATATTGCAACAAAGCTTTTGTGTCTTTCCAGCATGCAGTTTTGGTGCCATTAATCAGAAGTCAGAAGTGAAGTTATATTTTGTGCTGGAGAGCTAGTCAGATCAGCTGACAGGCCTTCTCCAAAAGAGAGTAAACAAGTCTTTAAACTTTTGGGAGATTGCGTTGAGATCAGTTAACCTTTGAATTCAGGGTTTTTTATTTAAAGGCAGAGTGGAGCTGTCTGACAGGAGCCAAGCAAAGGCATAAGAAGGTGTTCTTTGGGTCCAGGCCAGTATACCAGCAGGCTGTAGATCACTGTTGGGTGGAGAGAACTGTGGCAGCATTGACAGCTTGGAGATCCTGACCCAGCTTTATAGGCAGGAAATGGATATTTCAGCAGTTTGACAGTATAAACATGTTGCAGTTTTGTAGCCCCTGGATGTATGATTGCATTCTTTTCTTAGGGGACTGTAATGGCAAGCAGGAGGGATGGAGAAATGGACTGTCTTAGAGTGGACAAATTTGTTGACAGAGCCTTCCTGAAAATAGTGAGAGAGTTTTCAAAATGTTGTGGAAATTGAGTAAGCTGGCCCCTTTTTTTCCTGTTTCAGGATGTTCTGAAGGAAGCAGTCCAAAAGAGTGTATGGGTTGCAAAACACTGGGTACAAGGTGATGGCTGCATTGCTGACTGCATTGAGATCTTGCACTAGACAGTAATGCCATCTGGACATTTTTACCAGGAGGAGAGGACCATTCCAAGGTGATGAACAGTCTATCAGGATCCTGAGCTGCTTTATGTGGCTGATGCGGGGAGAAATTGTTTGTGTTTCCCATGATATAGAATATTGGAGCACAGTTGTTGGCCAGCTTCACAAGTGAGTCTTTGGCCCATACCAAAGGAGAATTTTCAGAATTTCAAGATTATGGTTATCTGTCTGAAGCTGATGCAAAGTTAAACAGGAAGTAGTGGCTTGATGCTTTTAACTAGAAAAAGAAGTCTCTTCCCAGAAGCAGTATGCAGTATTCAGGCATATGCAGAAGTTTGTGTCTGGTGAGATGTCCTCCCAGGCTGCAATTCTGTGCCTGGCAGAAGGGTGAGAACCATGAGTCCCTGTAGTGCTGGTGATGATAAACACTTAACTGGAAGAAGGGATTTCTGAGTAGCTACAGAGAGTGCTGTTCCATTGTTTACCAAGAAGAAGGGAGCTTGGTCTGCCTAGTCTGAGCTCATCAGATCAATGAAAGTGTTGTCATGTGATCCAGATTGAAGATTTGAGAGTCCTTATTTTTCTCTGAATAGGTTTTCTTTTAAGTGTCTATAGCCCTTAAAACTCACATATTGGTAAGGGCTTTGTTAGGCTTCTTGGGGAAGGACATTAACTTTTAACACATTTTTGGACTTTTTGCTCCTCTCTTTGATGTCTCTGAGAAGTCCTTGACTAGATTGCTTTGTTTCTTTTTGCTGTGTGGAAAGCTGATTCAGTGAGAGCTAAGGGGTTGTCCTCCAGGGCAGAATTCTCAGGTTTTGTTTAGGCTTTACTACAGCACTTTGTTTTCATTTTACTTCCATGATAAATGGAAACTTTCCTCTGAGGTTTCTCAGCATGCAGTCAAGAACGATAGGCTTGCTCTAACTTCCACCCATTATAGTTCCCCCATGAGTATGTTGTATACCCTTGAACAATGACACAACAGACAAAGGGTGGGTGCCCCTCAGATAGAAGAACCATTCAGATGCTCACCTGGCTGTGTCCCTTGTGAGGACTTAGGTAGGATTTAGTTAAGGAGGGTAAGGCCCTTGTTATGTCCTATGCTGCTCACCACAGAACCAGAGGTAAGGGAAGGGCCCAATCAGCCACCATCAGCAGTGCTTCCCAGTCTTGGTGATCAGATAGAGCAGTCTATGGCTTTTACTATCCATTCCATTCACTCACACATTCGTCAAACATTCAAAAGTTAAAACATTCCAACCCTCAAGTGCGGCTCTGACTAGCAAGAGTTGATCAAGATTTCCTGCTTGAGACAGACTAAATTGGGTGCCTTTCAGGGACTTAGCAGAATTTTTCTGTCATGCAGGCAAGCTGACTCTGTCCTCCTTTTTGTGACTGATGTGAGCTTCTGATCCAGAAGGAGAAGGGGCAGGGGGAGATAACTCAGCAACATAAGCATCTACCTGGCAGGTACAAGGTCCTGAGTTTGATCCCCAATAGTGCATGCTATCTAAAGTGTGATGGCACACCCAGCACTAGAGAGGCTGAGAGAGCAGGATCACTATGAGTCCTAACTGCATAGAGAGGCCCTATGCAAAAAAAAAAAAAAAAAAAAAAAAAAAAAAAAAAAAAAAAAAAAAAAAAAAAAAAAAAAAAAAAAAAAAAAAAAGATTGCCTTTAGAAAGTGAGGGAAGGGGAGGCTGGGAAGATAGCTGGCAAACACAAGCACTCCTATTCAATCTTCTATACCACATGCAGTGCCAGCCCCTGGAACTCCAGGTGTACAGTGCCAGTTACCAAATATGGGTGTAGTGGTGCATACTTGTAATTTCAAAACTAGAGAGACTGAGACAGGCGGATCACTCTAAGTCCCAGGTTTATAGTGAGACCCTGTACCAAGTAAATACATACATACATACATACATATATACATACATACATACATACATACATACATACATACATACAAATTTAAAAGAGGGAGCCAGGAATCCTGTTCTAGACCTCTGAGGGGACTTGAGAAATCTTGAGGGTGTATCTTCCCATTATGACCCAGAGAGGTCCTTGCTCTGTCTTCAAGGACTATGACCAGTGATCAAAGAAGTCAGCATGGTCAGTCTTCCTGGCCAGTGCATCAGGTTCAGTGACAAACAAAAATACCCAGAGTTCAAGGCAGATTTATTTATGGCAACAGAGAATGACAGGAATCAATCCTTATAAAATAGTTGACCTCAAAGGTTCAGACAGAGAGGTTTTTATGTGACTGTTAAGAAGTACAGAGGGAGTGAACATGGCTATCTTTGATTGGTTCTTACAGTATATATCACAGTGACCAGCCTTTCTAGGAGACAGCAATAAGAGGAACTATAACAGGAACTGTTACCTGGACAGCTAACAGAAACTGAAGTGTGCTGGCTGGGGGCGCATTTTTAGGTACTACATTTTATCCCTTCCCTCCTCTTGGGCAGGCTCAGAATGTTTACAAAGTGAGGAATCCTGGACCATAACCAACCCCTCTAGGACGTGTACTCTACACCCCAGGAGGAAGAATTGCTGAGTTAGTCAAGCTACTAAACTTCTCAAGGTGAAACAATGTATGAACTATTATGCTCATACAAGATAAACCAGGTGATATTTAAGTGTGTGTGTCTGATTTATTTTATTTAGCAATATAGACTCAATGTGTGTCCATTTTCCTATAAGACTGAAGTTTATCTTTTTTTTTTTATAAATGCTATTTCAATTAAATAAATGAAATTATGCCCATAAACCTTGAAATATATCCATATATCATTTATTTATTTATTTGTTTATTTATTTATGTCTTTTTGAGACAGGCTTTCACTATGCAGTTCAGGCTGGCCTTGAGCTCACTTTTGTAGCCCAGGCTGGTCTTGAACTCACACCAATCTTCCTGCCTCAACCTCCAAAATGCTGGGATTACAGGTGTGCACCAACATGCCTGGCCCATCTTCTATTTTTCTGAACAAAATATTGTATTTTTATACTAGCATTGCTAATATCATGAAGCATGCCATGTTATAGTTATATATAGGGAAGATATTTCATTTTTAATTTTAAAATTATTTTTAATTTACTCTCTTTACTTTTCAAAAGGAATAAGAATAGTAAAAAAATATTAGAAATGATACATAATTTCACTAAACAAAAAGGTAGAAACTCAACAATGGTTTTCATGTTGCATGTTGATGTCTTCAAATTAGTTGTTCAGTTACCAGACAAAAGTATGCAAAATCAGCTTCATCTATGTAGGTTTGTGGACAGAGTGATGATCTATTGATTCTAGTTAGAATAGAATTTTGTGGTATGTTGTGCATGTCCTAACTATCTGCACTCTTAGAACTTGTTGGGAAACCCCACTCCTTATGACAAATGATGCTGAAATAATTGTGCATGTACACTTTTCTTGATGATCTCAGGTCAAAATTACCACAGTATAACTAACTGCTTATGAGAACTATATGTACTTAGGCAGAGTTTGCACAGTTTTAGTTTGACTTCAAAGTGCCAGATTATTTTCTAGTTTCATGACTGCTATTCCTAGTCTCACCAATAATGATGAGGCTTCCATTTTTCCACAACTTTGACCTTGGTATTGCTTAGTTTTTACACTTAGCCAGGCTGTATGCAGAACATGATATCATTGTGTAAAAACTGGCACCAATTTCTTAACTACAGTTCTTTTTTTTAAATTTCCCCATTGTTGTTTGGTTTCTGCTTCTTTCCGTTGCTGTTTCATATTCTTTGTGGAAATGTGCACACTGACACACACACGTATATGTGCACATTGCTCTACATATTGCTATGTTTATTAAAATGTATGTTTTCTAATCATAAGTTTCTGTCTTTTCATGTTACAGAAATTTCTGTAAGATATTTGTATCTATATAAGACTTCAGCGTGGCTTAGTTAATAGAAATTTCTTCTCTAATTTGAATTTCTTCACAGTGTTCTTTATTTTGAGACATTAAGCATATTGTATATTTTGCATTTTGCTTTATTTTATTACTTTGTTTGCTTTTTGTTTTTATTTGTAAAGCAATTCTTTGTGATCTTAAATCACCAGATGATCTGTTGCATTTTTCCCTACTTTACGTTTTCTCAGGTCATTTTAACTGATTTTTTCTGAACTGTTGTCTAGTTCAGTAGAGTATTGAGTTGTTTTTACAATTCAGTGATAAATCCGTCTGATGTGCTTTTAATTTCAGTTAACATTTTATCTGAAAGTAAAATTAGGTCATTTTAAAAACCTATCCAGTTATATTTATTGTCTTTTTATTAATTAAATAGTAAATATGCTTATTATAATTCTGTGCATCTATTTTTGTATCAAATCTTTGCTAGTCAGTTTCTGTTTTTATTTTTGGCCTATCCTGCTTATATTTTAAAAACTCATTTCCTTTTGCGAGGAGGGACAATATCTGTAGACATCTTTGAGTACATGGAGGGGCAACGTTTTTTCCAAAAACCTGGATTCACTTTTCACCAGGACAACATTCACCAAATGATCAGCCTCTGAATCATGCTGTGTGCTTCCCAGCACACATCAGTGACTGAGAAGATGCCTGTTCTCTCTCTTGTTCACTGCTGCTAATTCCTGCTCATGCTTTCTTTTTGGCCCAGACTGGGTGTTCGTAAAATCTTTTCTTTTTAAATTTAAAGTATAAGAGCCAGCTAGGTGGTACACGACTGTCATGTCAGGACTCTGGGAGGAAGAGAAAGCAGAATCCCAAGTTTGAGCTCAGACTGGCAAATTTATAGCTTTGTGAGATCCTTTCTCAAAAATAATAAAATAAAATAAAATAAAATAAGGCTTTATATGTAGTTCAGTGTCACATTTTTGAGTTCAATCCCAAGAACTTCAAATTAATTAATTAAGTTTTTAAAATATCTTACTACATGGTTGCACCCTCAGGCTTCCAACTTGTGTTTACTTTGTAGCACTCCAAACAAGGTGTAATGTGTAACTGCTTCACTCTATATTTTATTTTAGTTTTATCACTCTCTAGATGATATCTTCCTTATTTGTGTATTGGTCAGCTTTTCCACTTTGCAAATAAAATACTTGACACCCACAATTTAAAGGAAGAGAGCTTTATGTTTGGGCATGGTTTCTGAGGTTTCAGCCCTTGGTTAGCTGGCTCTGAAGTAGAAATATTACAGGATGTAGTAGGACAACACTCTCCCCTTTGCAGTAGCTGGTAAAGAGGAAAGGGTCAGTGACCACACACAGCCCCCAAGACCTCGCTTGCGCAACACACCCAGAAGTGTGTTTTACTAATGTCAATGTCCTTCAAGTCAATCAAGTTCACCAACATGGTTTGTTCTCAGAAGCTGTCATTGAGATTTTGATTTCATTCTACTCAGTAGACATGTATGAGCATCAGGCACTTATGTACTTCTCTGTCACTTTCATAAGCATTATCATGATACACTGAGAATCAGATCAAGCCCTCCATTATTTTTCCCACAAAACCTGCTCTGCAAACTTGCAGTCACATTAAATCTACAGATGTGAAATTCTCTTGTGTTGACTGAATAAATGATACTGCTGACTGAAATCATTAAACTAGTTACTCAGGTTTTTCAGCAAATTGTAAATTGCCTGGAGTAAACTTTATTTGTAGTTTCTGCAGACTGTTGGCTTAGTTCATACTCCACAAGGCTTGAGTATTTCTGATGTTAAGTAAGCCTATTTTGCACTTAAGATTTTTTTTTCATTTTTCCTCTAGAAAAGATTGCATATTTTCATTGGCTTTGAGTGGAATCAGACTATCCAATACAACTTGGACTTCAGTTTCTATTTTGTAAATCACCACCTGGATTCTTAACTTATTAATGTATTAAATGACTATGAAAGATCAAGTCTCTTAACTCTCAAAAGGGTTAACTAGAAATTAGCCCTTAAAATGAAGTTTTATTATATTGACAAAGTCTATGTGTCCTCCTTTTTTGTTGTTGTTGTTTTTTAATGTGTCCTCCTAATTAAGCATATTAATTAGCTGAAACTAATCTTCAATGTAATAATTTTATTAGTATTCTAAAATTGTAGTAGTAAAGATTGTGTTAATAATTAGAGAATTGAGCATTAGTTTTTTTTCAGAAGAGCTGCCTTCAGAGTATTATATTTCACTTCACTGAACCAAAACAGTGTGTGTGCAAACAAAATAGATCATTTGCAGGCAAACTTATGAAATTCTTTAAAAAATACTTCTGTGAAAATATTGACACCACTTTTTTAAAAAGTCATTCTTAAAGTAATACTAGCCTAATGGAAAAATCACATCTTTTCTCTAAGAACTACCAAACTCCAACTTTTATATCAGCCAATATGAAACAGCAGCATAAAGTCACCAGAATGGAAGACAAGTACAGCCCAGAAATGTGTCTTTCCATTTATGTGTGAAATATAAACAATGCATATGCCCTCTAATCCATACTTTCTTGTTTCTGTCTTATGTTATTTCTGTGTTTTCTTATGTTCTACTATGTAGCCAACCCAGCAGCTGATCTGCAACTTTTCTGAGTTAGCATACATCCAGGCTCATCAAGGAGAGAGATAGGGGCTCTATTTTGTTTTAGCATCTTTGACCATAGCATAATTTCATTCTTATTGGAGTTGTCTGAATCTGTTTGTTCATCTTCTTATTTTGAATAGCAAAGTTGAGGTCATTAAAGTGTCCAGATATCCTCAAGGTTGGATTTTATGTACATTATTGAATTTGGTCCTGCCCAGTTCACATGGTCAATGTGAGTCAATGTTTAAATACAAACGTTTCAAAAATCTCAAGGGACTTCGAACTCCTGGTTAAACTGTAGAACATGGGTGTACTATCATTTATGATTTATCATGGGTGCGTCGCTAGGGAAGCATAAAAAAAGGAGAAATAAAGGTTCAAGGTCAACTCCAATGTCAACAAACACTGAACAGCATTAATAAAATGGAAGTAGAGTTTGTCAGGTATTATCAGGAATCTTTTGTCCAAGATTGGAAGAACCACTCTGCAGGGAAAAGGATCAGTACTTGAAAGGTCAGAGAATACAAGAAAAAAAAAAAAAACAGAGGGCCAGGTGGGTATATAGAGTTGTGAACATCCTCCTCCTAGTCTAGTGAATGTCCTCTGTTGCTTTAAGAGATGCTCTAGAAACCACATTCTTACAGAATTACAAAAGCTTTTCTTAATTTTATTTAATTTTTTTCTGTATTTTTTAGGGAAGGTCCTACAGAGTGTTCAGGGTTTCACTACCCTGTATAAGTTTAGACTTATACTGATCTGCCTGTTTATTGCCTCCCAAGATCTGGGATTACAGGTGCATGCCACCAAGCCCAGTCTCAATTGTCATCTCAGTGTACCCTGGAGTGGGGTAGGCATGGAAGGCCTGGGGATTTAACCCCTCAGCCCCTGTGCTTGCTTGCAGGCTCTTTAATCCACAGAGCTATTTATTGAAGTGCTGCATGTAGCCTTCTAGAAAAATCCAAATCAAATCTGTTTTTTGTATGTTTTTTTGTAAATACAGAAACATTAAATTCACACTTAATTAGCTCATTTGGAAAATATTGATCAGACATCCTATTTTCTAAAAAAGTACTTTCCAATTAGTGCTCCAGTCATTCTTTTATTAACACCATCTTCATGAAATTAGTTGGCCTCCTTTAGGTTTTACATTATGCGAGATGTCAGTTTGATTACTTAAAAAAACAATTAAAATGAGTTTCAATTTTATATCAGACTTTGAACCATATATGGATTGATGAATATTCTCAAGTCATCAAACTTTAAAGTGCAACCAAACAGGTAATTATCATATACCATCAAATATAATTATACATGCTAATCTCAATAAAATTCTACAAGCTAATAGTATATATTAGCTCTTAATCATATAGTTTAAATAGGTCCATGATGAATTTATGAACTCTCTAATTTGCATCTGTAAGGAATGCATAGTATTGAGGGGATGCA
>PVKN010019091.1:0-16529 GCA_004027915.1 Capromys pilorides | reverse complement strand
CCCGACACCTAAGGAGAGTCACCTAGAGAGAAAACATTATCTCAGGCTTTCACAGAGCAAACCGGTCAAGCAATGGCCTCGACTCATCCAGACAGCTGACACTGACAACAGTTCTACAAAGTAATGTACGTGGTTCCAAAGTAAATCCTGAGGGGATTTGACTGACCTTGGGAAATACAAAAGTTACATGTTTTGTTATACAGGTCTTGCTTTAACTTGCCCTTAACTACCCAGCAGAAAAGTTTAACCATGAGGCATAAAAACGAAAAGCTAGATTAGTATGATGAGCTGTAAAAGGCTTAAATCAACAGCTTTCTACATTGCCAGTTCTGCCAATAACCCATTGCAATTATGGAATACTGGACTATGTATACCACTACTTTCTCTTAGTTCAGTGACAAGAAATTTTTTGTACCAACATCGATTAGAAAAATTAGCATCTTTACCTCTTGTGCTTTGTATAACTCTTACGGGGACAGCAATATGCATTGTATTAATTATTGGGAATGTACTAATGCGTTTTTGAAAACATCACATTTTATTTCTTATTAAAAGAAAAAAAATATTAAAGATAATAAGGACACCTAAAAAAAAAAAAAAAAAAGAAAATCTAAAGGAAGGAGGCTGGGTGGAAGACCAGATGATCACTGAGAAACAGGTGGAAATGGAAGAGATGGAGAGAAGTATAGTAGTCCAAGCTTTTCAGAGGAACCAAACCAGCAGGCTATATGTAAATACAGGGCCAGGGAGATAGCTCAGTGGACCAAGCACTTGCCTCACAAACACAGGGTCCTGAGTGAGTGGCTGGATGAGCCCTGACACCCCCAGGAGACCCAGAAGTCCTTAAGAACTTTATAGCCACAAAAACATGGACTCTCAGGGACAAAGACAGTGCAGTACCAAAGGCTGTTGGACTTTGCCTTTCTTGCTAGCAAGAAGCCACTGAAAACTCTATTCCTGCAGATCCTACTGCCTTTAAGAAAACATTAAATAGCAACTTCAGGAGCCAAGACTCATTCCTGGGCCTTGAAACTTAATCGAGGGGCCAGGGAGATAGCTCCGTAGCACAAGTGCCTGCCTGGCAATTGCAAGGTCATGAATTTGAATCCCAGTCCCGCAAAAAAAAAAAAAAAAAAAAAGAAAAGAAACTTAATGGAGTTTACTTGGCTGGATTTTGAAACCACTTTGGACCAATGAGTTTCATTAACCTTCCCTTTCTCTGTGTTCGATCCACGGTGTCCAGTGCTGTCCGCCTGTGCCTGCCTCACCCTTTTATGTTGGGAACAGTCGGCTTGTCCTTTAGCGTCACTGGCCCATAGGTGACGAGGATGTGCCTGGGAGCCCTTCTGACGGGGGTTCATCTAGTCTCACCTCCATCTGATTTGGCTACTGTTGATGACCTGACTGTTTGGAATTTGAATTGATGCTGCAGTGAGATAAGATCAGGCACAGCCTGGGGTGACTGCAACTTGCATTTGAAAGAGATATGAATTGAGGGGGCCAGAGGAAAGGTCATGGAGGCCACAAGACCTTTCACCGGTTCTGCTCTGACTTCTAGGACCCACCGGGGTGTTGGGTGTTGGGTGTCGGTGTTGTGTGGCAAAAGGAATTTTAGTCAAGGTTCTGGGCTTTGAAATAATGAATGCATCCAGGGTTCTCCAGATGGCCTCAATCTAATCCCAGTGCCTTAAAAGCAGAACTTTCTGCAACTAGACAAAGATAAATTGGGGTGCAAAGGGAATTGAGGATATAGTGACCTGTCGAAGGACTCAGTTGTTCCATTTGCAGTTTGGAGCTGAGGGACAATGTGATGAGAGATGTCGGTGCCTGAGGGGCTGTGAGAGGCCACCCACTGCCCAGCAGCCAGGAAGTGGGGACTTCAGCCCAGTGACCTAGGCAGGACCAGAGGGTCCACCCAGGCAGAGGCCCAGCAGACTTCTGACCTGGAGCCCATGCAGAAGAACCGTTGTGCTGTACCCTGTGTCCTCACAGCAACAGAAAGCACCTGCAGATGGGCAGGATGCTGGCAGGCCATAGCGTGGGGGGGTGGGGGGCGAGGACAGATGGCGCCTAAAGGAGGCCGCCCCCAAGCATGTCAACCTCCTAAGCTGATGATACCTCCCTCCAGGGTCCGTATGAGGGGTGAATAATGTAGCCGCGGGTGCACAGGAAGCGTTTGACAAATGCACAGAAGCTTTTTCCTTTCCTCGGCCACTCCCTGGGCTGGATGCTGGTGGGGGATGGAGGCAGATCCCCCTCCAAGGTGACCCTGACAGGTCCTGTTCTGTCTCTGCCAGTGGAGGTGGGCCCGCCCGCCCTGGTGCTCACCCGGGGGGAGAAGATCCTGAGTGTCAACGCCACCTACCAGCTGCCGCCTTGCACACCTATCCTGGATCTGCAGTATGAGGTGCAATTCTGGAAGGAGGGTGCTGGAAACAAGGTGGGAAGCCCCGGCCCCCACCCACACCCCTCTGCTCCCTACACACTTCCTCCCGGAAGCCTTCTCCACCTGGCCCTGGGCCGAAGGAGCCTAACTAGCGAAGTCATAGATACATTAAAGAAAATTCAGAAAGCGTAGAGTTACCGAAAGAACCTGAGAAGACGGATCCACACCTCGCTCTTTGGCGTGGATCGTTTCAGGCCCATTTTCTGTGTGCTCCTGTGTGTAGACCTGAGTTCACTTATTCATGACTAAGGTTGGGAAAACTTCCACACAGAGCCAGGGACTGGGTGATTTTGGCTTTGCAGCCTATGGGCTCTGTCACAACTGAACTCTGCAGCCATAACACAGCAGCCACAGGGACTAAGAAGATAAGTGGTCACTACAGGGTTCCCATTTATCAGATCAGGTGGCCCTGATCCCAGGTAATAGAGACCTGAATCCCGCATAGTTCCTGCCTTCTAGCACCTTACACATACTATTGAAACATCACATGGTACCCGTTAATATACACGATATCTATCAGCCGATTAAAAACAACTTACAAAAAGTACCTCGCAAATATCCTAAGCCAGAGCTGTCCAAATACAACTTGAGCCACATATGTTATTTTAAATACTCCACTCTAAATTGTGTAAAAGAGCCAGGCATGGTGGTTCACGCCTGTAATCCCAGCACTTGGGAGGCTGAGGCAAGAGGATCAGTGCGAGTTCGACTAGCCTGGGCTACAAAAGTGAGCTCAAGGCCAGCCTGAACTGCACAGCAAGACCCTGTGTCAAAAAGACAAAAAAAAAAAAAAAAAAAAAAAAAAAAAAAAGCATTTCTTTCTTTCTGGTATTGAACTCAGGGCCTTGTGCTTGCCAGCCAGCAATGGTGCTGCTGAACCTCATCCCTGGCCCTAAATGTCTTTAATTTTAGTAACAGATTTTATTTTGTCCCATAAAATGTTGGCGTTTTGCTGGGCGTGGTGGCACAGGCCTGTTATCCTGGTACTGAGGAGACTGAGGCAGGAGGACTGAAAGTTCAAGGCCTGCCTGGATTGCATAGTGAGACCCTGACTCGGAATAACCCCAGCCCCCCAAAAAGTTATTTCAATACTGAATGGGAAATCAATATAAAAATTACAGAGCTGTTTTATTTCCTTTCTCACTTCGTCTTTGGAAGCTAGCGTGTCTTTAATACTCTGAACCTGTCTCCATTTGGACCAGCTATTATGTCTGTCTGTCTGTCTGTCTGTCTGTCTGTCTGTCTGTCTTTTTTGTGGCATCAGGGTATTGAACTCAAGGCTTTTTACATTGAGCTGCATCCTCAGCAACACCCCCATCTTTAAATTTTTTTTTTATTATGAGACACAATCGTACTAAGTCACTGAGTTGCTGGTCTGGGTTCAATCTTGTGGCCCTTCCGCTTCAGCCCTCCAAGTACTGCGATGACAGGCATGTGCCACCACACCTGACTGGGACCAGCCACCCTGGAAGGGCTTGGTGACTGCCTGTGGCCACTGCCTACAGCGCTGGACAGGGCTGCTGGAGCACTTTCTGAGGCTCAGTGCCCCCCCCATCCCTGATGGGCGTGGACGCCTGAGGGCAATAAGCCTGAGGACTCTCCTACTCAGAGTGGGGACCCTCAGTCCCTGGTGGGGCACTCACAAGAATGACCTCAGTGGTGGGCTTCTTTTACCCCCAAGCCATCAGCCTAAAAGGAACCTGCTAGGAAAAGAAAGGGTGGTGTGGGGGTCCCCTCTCCCCCTGGGTTCCTGACCATGTGCTGGCTCCCAGCTGAACAGAACGGGGACCCCAGAAGCTCTGCTCGTCTCTGCTTCTTCTTGCCAAGCAGACCCTATATCCAGCCGCTGCGCTTGGCCGGCCAGTCCAGATCCCGCTCCAGCCTTCTGCCCACGGACGCCACTGCCTCAGTGCCAGAACCATCTACACCCTCATCGTCCCCAAGTACAGCAGCTTCTCAGAGCCCAGCTGCCTCTCCCTGGAGGCCCCAGGTGGGTGCAAGGAGGACTTTCCCCTGAGGAACTTCGTGATGTGTGGTCAGCCGTACAAGACAGATGCACCTGGATGAAAACCCCAGCTCCACCATGCGCACTGTGTGCCTTTGGGCGACTCACACAGCCTCTCTGAGCCTTGGCTTGCATAGTCTGTAGGATGGGTTTATTGGACTGAACAGGACGATGCCCGGAGCACGAAGCACGCTGCCACGTGGGTGCCCTTGCCGTGCCTGTGCTTAGGATGCTTTCTTCCCCAGGGCCCAGCTGGACAATCCTGGCGCTGCCTTTGCTGTCACCATTGTTGTTCGTGGCTGTAGGGGGCGTGCTGTGGAAGAACCTGAAGGGCGACCCCTGGTTCCACCCGGAGAAGACACCGAGGACCCTGGTATGGCAAGTCCGGGGTGCGCTGCTGCCTCTGGAGTGGGCTGGAGTTCCCACAGGATCTGGGCGTGGCTCAGGCTGACTCCTCCTACCCTTGTGTCTGCATTGCTGTTGTTAGTAATGAGCACTGAATAGAGCAGCAGGGTTGTCCAGAAGGGAGAAGTACCCCCAAGTCCCTGTTCACCAAGGCCCATCACCCCTGCTAAAGATGTGCCCGGGGGCCCGCAGCAGAGCCTCAACCTTTGGATTTAGGAGAGATGGCCAGAGGCCTGGGGGGGAGGGGGGCATCAGAAGGGGACATGTCCGAGGCTCTAACACTGTTTGCCGGCTTAACCAAGACCGACCTTCGACCTTGGGTGCTGTTTACTTCCTCAGAAACTGGGAGCCAGGAGGAGCCTGTGAGGTCGGAGGGTTGTGCATGCGCAAAGGGGAGCCCCAGGAAAGACTCAGATAGGCTTTGGGGATCCACCAACCTACATGCAGGGCAGGGCAGGGCACCATGCTTCAGAGGCAGCTGGTGGACAGGTAGTCCAGGTGCCTCCCAGCAGGGTAGCTCCAAAGTGCCTGTGGAGAGCAGCAAACCAGGTCTCCTGCAGGATCGGGGTCCAGCTGCCCTGTAGCTCGGGGTTGGTCACATGCCTGCCCACTCCCTGCCCACAGGCCAGTTGCCCACACCCTACTCCTGTCCTAGGGCACCTTCCAAAGAAATGATGGACATTTGTACCTGTATCTCAGGTCTGTTCTAACAAAAACCCAGATTCCTGGCTGGCCAAATAGCTCAGCGGATTAAAGCGACTGCAAGCAAGTGCAGGGGCTGGGGGTTCAATCCCTGGGCCTGTCCTGCTGGCCTTGACCCTAGGGTGTGCTGAGACAGCAATTGAGACTGGGCGTGGTGGCACTTGCCTATAATCCCAGCTCTTGGGAGGCTGTCTACAAGCAGATCACTATGAGTCCAATCTAGTAGCGAGACCCTGAATGCCCTGTAGACCCCTCCCTAAAAGAAAAAAAAAAACAAAAACAGATTCCAACAGTAAAGAAGTCTGAGTCGTCTCTCTCCTCCCCTCCCCAAATCAGGATTTTTCAGGACGCAGAGCCCCCATGGCAGTCTTTCCACCCAGCGCACCAGAGTCCTTGAATGAGTTATTCCTCTGTCCCCAAAAGAAACTGACCCAAAGGGTCAGGCTGGCCCCACCAGTCAGGACCCCAGCCTCCCTCCTGTCAGGATCAGAGGACAGCGCTGAAGACGAGGATGAGGACACAGACGGCGGGGTCAGCGTCCACTCCTACATGGAGCAGCCCCGCTTCTGGGAGCAGGAGCTGCAGCGTCTGGGGTCCTCCGAGGCAGACGAATCTGGGATGGACTCCGGGGGACCCTGGACACCTGTGGGCCACAGCGAAGGCTGTGATTCCAGAGATTCCTCCGGCAGGAGCTGGCCCAGCACCAGGGATTCCTTGCTCTGGGAAGAGGCTGGGTCCTCCAGCTACACCAGGACCAGAAAGGAGCTGGGCCAAGGGCCAGACGTCGAGGAGCATCAGGAGCTGCTCCCGTGCCCGGAGTCCCCCGAGGATTTGGGCACCCTGGCGGAGCCCCTGAAGGACGGCGTCCCCTCATGGGCTGACTGGGGGTCCCTGTCCCCGGGAAGGGACCTGCTCCCTGGAGAGCCTCTCATTTCTCTTCAGACATTGACCTTTGGCTGGGACCAGAGACCTGAAGAGGAAGAGGAGGAGGAGGAGGAAGAGGTAGAGGAGGAGGGAGAAGAGGATGAGAGGGAATCAGAACCTGAGGACAGCAGCAGCTGCAGCTGGCAGGCTGGGGGCCTCCTGAGGACCAAGGTCAGGGGTGGGACACTGGGACATTACATGGCCAGGTGAGCTGGCTCCGGCTGTCCCCAGGGACTCAGAACACCACTCAGGCTTATGAGCCACATTTCCTTGAGTGACCAGCAAGGCAGAAAATCCATCCCTAGACGTGAGCCAAGCAAGGCCAGGTCCCTGTGACCACTGCAGGCTGACACCCAGCAGCCATCTGGGACTGAGGCGGGGTGACCCCGCCCAAGCACATCTGGGTGCATCGCTGTTTTTCCCAGCACCTGCCAAGCTCCCCACCCCCAAGCCTCTGTCACGTCCCCCAGGGTGAGCTGCCATAAGGACAGATCCAGTCACCTGAGGGAGTTGTGGGAGAAGAAAGGGAGAACATCCCTCAGCTCTTTGGAGTCTCAACCTTGCTGTGTTTAATACCAGCCAGACCTGGGTTCAAATCCCAGCTCTGCCATTTTCCAGTTGTGGGGCTTGGTTAAGCCATTCTTACCCGCTATACCTCAGTTTCTTCATCTGCAGCTACTGCCCGGCTGTGGTAAGGATGCTGGCAGATCTCGGGAGCGTGTGGCATGGGGCCTGCCATGGCACTGGTGCTGTCTGCATGTGGCTGGCAGAACCCTCCGTCTCCCCAACTGCAAGGAGCTGCCTGAGCATCCCCCTCCTGTGACCCAACCCTAGAGTGTCCGGGAACACCTGCCTTTGTGCCACCTCGCCTCCAGGCTGCCCCCTAGCACTAGACAGGGTGCTGAGTTCTCTGAAGCCAGAGCCCCAACCTGAGGGGCCCCAGGCCCAAGCCCTCTTCCCTTGGCTTGTCTGTACCCCAGGTTCTTATCCCCCTGCCACTTAGCTCACAGTCATGTCACTCTGTTGTACAGAAAAGACCTTCACGGTGCCCAGCTGGGCTCACCCTTGACCCCTTGGCTAGGTCAACGAAGGACACAGGTGTCAGCCAGGATCCCCAATGGTCACTTAGCTGACAGGAAGCCCTTGTCACCGTGGCTGGGGCACACGTACACTCCTCCACGTAGACACACACACACACACACACACACACACACACATCTGCCACACTGTTGGGTACAGAGGGGAAAGAACAAACCAAAACAATGGTGCTTGAGAAGGCCTATGGCTCAGGCCAAGGCCACTGGGGACCAGCAGAGCTGTTTCACATATTGTCTTAGGCTTGAATGAAATATCTTATTTCTACCGTCCAACTTTGTTAGTGTTAAGAATTTTTTCCAGAGTTTAATGCCTGAAAGAGCCTGAGCTTTCTAGTAACTCCAAATTCCAGCTCCTTGTGGCAGGGTCAATTACAAGACACTGGGACACATGAGGAAGGGACAGACTGTTAATCTGCTGTAGTGTGTGTGTGTGTGTGTGTGTGTGTGTGTGTTTCAGTCAGCACTCACCTGTTTACAAAGCCCTATGGGGCACACAGCTGCTGGGGACACCGGTGTGGATAGGGCCACACCCAAGGACATTAGGGGAGAGGTGAGTAGTACGTTAGGTTAAAGACACACATGGTTCTTGGCATGTGGACAAGACTCCGTTGTTCTTACGTATTTGTATGTATGTCTAGTTCAGTTCTGTGTTTGTGTCATATTTAAATGTTTGCGGGTACATTATCCTAAATTTTTAAATAAAGAGCTCTATTTTTACAGAAAAGATAGAATTGAATGGAAATGTGCATGCTTTTGTTTTGTGAATTTTGTCACAACTCAACTGGTAAGATTACAGGGGTTGTGGTCCAGCATAGTGGTGCACAGTTATAATCCCAGCACTCAGGAGGCTGAGGTAGGAGGATTTCTGAGTTCAAGGCCAGCCTGGGGTACATAGCAAGACCTTGTCTAAAAAAAAAAAAAGAAAGAGAAAAGGAAGGAAAGAAAGAGAAAGTGGGTTGGGATACCAGAAGTAGACTCAGCAGACTCAGGCAAGGCGTTCTGCCTAGCAGGAGACGCCAGGGGAGAAGAGAGGCCAGGCAGGAGGGCAAGGTCCCCTCTCGGGGTCTGTAGTGGAACAGGTCCCCGCCTCTGGGAAGGTTTGGAAGCCAGGGTCCACCAGGCCCACTTCAGATGTTTCTCCGCGTAGGGAATGTATCTACCGACTGGCATGGGTGCTGTGCAGAGTTCGAGGCAGTGTTGCAAGGTCCTGTGGTCAGGATGCATCAAGCTGAGTACAGGAGGCAGGCGAATCCCACAGGGCCAGGGAAGGTCTCCAATCTCAAGGGCCAGAGCAAGACCCACACCCCCTCGCCACCCTGCCCAAGCTCATTCACTGCTGACCGGGTCCACGGAATGGTGCAGAAGAGCCTCAGGATGCCTGGCCTTGCCAACCCAAAGTCTTCACCAGCTCTCCTGGAGATTGTCCCCATCCTCAGAGGACCTTCCTAGAGACACAGGGTGACGTCCAGCACTGCACAGCAGCTGTCATTGTTTGCCACTGCTGGGGTAAGTTCTAGGAACTATAGCCAAGCTGAGTGGATTATATGGGTCCTTCTCCCTGGACACAAAAGCCTTCTTGGATGGCAGGGCCTGGAACAGTCCCTTCCCACCTGCTGTGGTCCTACTTCGTGCTCTGAGGGACTGGGTGGCCCAGTCTGCAGAGGAGACAAGAATGGGTCACCACACAGGCTGCAAGAATAAGAAAGCCCTGATTCCCGTCCTTTCCAGAAGTCCAGCAGCTTTATTTATTTATTTTTAAGATTTTTTTAAAAAAACTTTATTTATTTATTTATTTATCTATGTTATGGCCGGTTCAGCCTGCACTGGGGGTGGGGCTGGTGCAGCATGTGGTGCTGGGGATGGAACCGCGGTCCCTGCTGTTGCTTAAGCTTGCCAAAGCATGCGCTTTAGATCGCTGAGCCATCTCGCCAGCCAGTCCAGCAGCTTTAAACCCGTGCTTTCTATGTCTCATAACTGATCTCGCCAGTTCACCAGGAGAGAGACAGATGTGTACCAGGGCCCTTCTGGAAAACCCGCTCATCCCCAACCACCTCCTCCCCCGCCCTCCACTGCCTTGGTACCTGTAGAGGGGTGCTCAGATCATGGGCTGCCACCTGCTGGAGCCAACTGGGATGGCAGGACTGCTGGAGATGGTTAGCTAAAGGACTGTTTTTCTACCTCTGCGACAGAGGCTTGGCATTGACTAAAAGAATGAAAGAATAAAGGAGTGAACTGATTCGAGGAAGAGCCAGGAGACAGCTGGCAGTGGTCGACTTCCATGGGGGAGGCTGGTGATCTTGCAGTAGAGGATAGCATCCAGGTCCCTCCGGGTCACACACGGGTCACAGGCCTTCCTCCCCAGCATCTGCTCTGAGCGGGAGTCACACTAGTCCTATAATCCTCCGTCTGCAGCTTATTGCTCCAGAACTTACCAGGGCTTGAACCTCAGCTGCTGTCCACCTCCTTGCTGAGCTTCTTCCTGTGTTCACAAACCAAAGCTGACGTGAGGAAGTTAAGGGTGCTTCGTTTTTAAGAGAGAACCAAAGTTCTCTCTCTATGTCAAATGAGTGAGTCATTCCCATGAGTGAATTACTTAAAGGGTAATGGCTGGCACCAGGGCTCGGCCCAACCCTGCAGGACCTGGAGGTGTGAGAGCATCTCGTGAATTGGCCAGCGTCCTTTCCTTCCTTATTGCCCCTTCTTGTGAGTCAGAGGGGCCTCCTGGCTGGCTGGGCCAAACCATCAGCGTGGGGAGAGGCGTGGGGGCGTGGTGTCTCCCAAGTGAGGCTGCCCGGCGCGCTCTAGGCCCCCACTGCTCGGACACTGAGTGGGCCACCTGGTGGCTGAGCCAGGCGCTGACCTGCAGGATGCCAGCCTGTCCTTCCCATCCCTCCCCTAGGGCCTCCCAAACGCCTGCCAACCTGAACTTGAACACGTGCGCTTGTCCCCCTTGCTGCCTCCCTCCACACTTGCCTAACCAGATTCTGCAAAGTCCTTAAGGGGCCTCACTGACCCCGCAGTGGTAAGCGAGGGCCCCCACTACAGGAGACCCCACCTCAGGAACTCCAGAGACAGCAGTGCGGAGAGGCCGGCAGGCAGAGACTCCCTCTGTGTCGCAGGTGAGCAAGCCAAGGATGAAGGGAAAACGCAGCCTCCACGCAGCAGGGAGGTGCCCGAGCTAGGAGCTGGGCGACCACGGTGTGCCTGCCGCTCACAACCCGTCCACCACCGCACCCCGGAGGCGGGGCTGTTCTCCAACCTGGCGTGAGGACGCCTTTGTGAAGAGATGACCTTAGAAACAGGCGATAAGCTTCTGGGAGGCCACACCGCAGAGAGAGCTCAGCTCCCAAGCCGGGGCAACCAGTACTAAGGTGAATATGTGCTTATGCTGGTGACGAGAGTCTAGATGGGAATGCTGGGGTGTCATGGCAGTCTCCCAAACCCAAAACATATAAAAGCCAAGGCCGTTCAAGCTCCAAGGCCCTTAGGGATCTTCTAGACCAAGATTCCGCTACAAACAGAAAAAGTGAGTGAGCACTAGAGGGGAACAAGACCTACTCAGGGTCTCCCAGAGCCAAGTGCAGGGGCCAGACCCAGGCTCATGGCCTGGGACATCTATGCCAATATTGCTCATTGACATAGTCCAGGCCTCGGGGTCAGAGGGCCTTTGGATCATGGCTGCAAGAGGAGTCTCGGGGAGGAAGGTGGCCGAGCTTTGGTTCTTGCTCCTTGCTCCTCTTGTCCTAGGGACTCTTGCAACTTGGTAAATGATCTCTGTCTCTGTCTCTGTCTTTCCCTGCCTGTCTCTCTTTATCTTTCTGGCTCTGGCTCTCTCTCTCTCTCTCTCTCTCTCTCTCTCTCCCCCCCAGTCACAAAGACAGCACGAGAAATATCTAGTCAACCTCTCACTGCCTTTTGATACTCTTGCTTCTGCACAAAACATTTTAGTCTCACCAACTGTTGAGAGAAAGGAATAGATCATATTCCTAAGTATTTGTCATTTTTAAGTATGTGTGATATCTTGGAGCTGAAGCTTCATATCGGGTTAAAGTCCTAGCCATTAAGGTCCTGGGGGTAGAAAAGGACTTTCTGAATAGAACATCAGTTGCACAGGAAATAATACTGGGAATCAACGAATAGGATCATATCAAATTAAAAAGCTTTCGCACAACAAAAGAAATCCGAGTGAAAAGACAATCTACAGAATGAGAAGAAAAGTTTGCCAGTTTTACCTCACACAGTAGCCTACTATCTATTATTTATTTATTTATTTTTGCAGTACCAGGGATTTGAACTCAGGACCCTGTGCTGGCCAGGCAAGTGCTTATTCCACTGAGCTATCTCCCCAGCCCCAATGGCCTAATGTCTACAATACATAAAGAACCCAAGAAAAGGGCTAGCCAGATAGCTCATCAGATTGAAGTGCCTGCTTAGGCAGACGCAGGGATGAACTGGGGCTTGATCCCCTTCATGCCATGCCGGCCCCGCCCCAGGGGTGTGCTGAGACGATCAACTGAGGCTGGGTGTGGTGGTGCACGCCTGTAATCCCAGTGCTTGGGAGAGTGAAAACAGGAAGATCACTAGGAGTCCAATCTACATAGTGAGATCCTGTAAACCTGGTACTAGATACATTAAAAAAAGAACCCAAGAAAAATTAGACTCCTCCAAAACGAAAAGATTTTTAAAAAGTGGGCAAATTAAATGAATAGAACATCACAGAGTAAGTATAAATGGCCAATAAATACATGAAGAAATGCCCCCACGTTATTGGTTGTGGAGCAGTGTAAATTAAACACCACTGAGCTTTTTCACTTACCCTACGAGAAATAGCCATCATCAAGAAGGCAAATACTGGGGCTGGCGAGATAGTTCAGCAGACTAAAGCGCCTGCTTAGGCAAGCATAGGGACTGTGGTTCGATCCCCAGCACCACATGCTGCGCCAGCCCTGCTCCCAGGGTGCACTGAGTCGGCCCCAGAGTCCAGGCATGGTGGCGCAAGCCTGCGATCCCAGCACTGGGGAGGCTGAAAGCAGAAGGCTCACCACAAGTCCGAGCTGTGTAGTGAGACCCTGCACCAAACACATTGAGAAGGGAGGGAGGGGGGGAGGGAGGGAGGCAGACAGGCAAACAAATACTAACAAACACTGGCAAGGCTTCAGGGAAAGTGGAGCTCTTCTGCATTGCTGATGGGAATGCAAGCCAGTACAAACACTTTGGAAATCAATGTGGAGATTGTCAAACAGCCAGAAATAGAAATTTCATTTCACCTAGCTGTTTCCCTTCTAGATAGCTTCAGAAAGAGTCACCTATACCGTATTACAGTGGCTCACATATACCCGTGCTTATAGCAGTGCCATTCACCATGGCTAAATCTTGGAAGCAGCCTACGCGGCCATCGACAGACGAACAGATAAAGAAAACGTGGTGCTGGCACACAGCAGAGTTCTACTCTGCTGTAAAGAAAGACACACTTGAGACATTCGGAGGAAAATGGATGTGTGCCTTGAGGCCATAATGTTAAGTGAACTGCATCAGATGCACGAGCTTCAAAATCACGTGGTTCCTGGGGCTGGGAATATAGCTCAGTAGAATAAGCACTTGCCTGGCAAATGCGAGAACCTGAGTTCAATCCCCAGTTCCACACACACAAAAAAATAATAATAATCATGTAGTTTTGATCCTGGGCACCTCATGCTGCACCAGCCCCGCCCTCGGGGCTGGCTGAGTCAGGAAAAAAAAAAAAAAATCACGTGGTTTCTCTTAAATGAGAAACTCAAAGTATGAGTGAAATAATAGGATGTAGAGAAGTGGATCTTTCTCAAATGGAAAGGAGAGATAAAGTAAGAGGGGAGGTAACAGCAAGGGGATGGCAAGAAGGACCAAGATGCATTATGTACAAGTACACACTCCGAATAAGGTATGTGAACATACACTGCACGCATGTACTAATAAAAAACACAGAAATAAGTCAAGTCCTAACCAGCGCCCTCAGTCCATCAGCAAATAGCACCAGGTAAGCAAGGTACGGTCCTGGCCCCAGTCTCAGCAGAGCAGGACAATGGAAAACACAGCTAAAATACGCAGCAGGCTTGGAGCACAGCAATGAGATCCTAAGTGGGGAAGCAGCTCACACGTGGAAGCCTTCCTAGAGCAAGTAACCTGGAGGAAGGACTGGAAGAGTAAAGAAGACTCAGGCAAAGGGAAGAAGAGGGGATCTCAGCAGCTCACGCAAAGGGTCACAAGTGACACGGTGCAAACAGGTGCTGGAGAAATGTACGCGTCCCCCCAACCCCCACGCTCCCCACCCTGCCAGCAACCTGAGCCAGAACAAGCCGTGCACATCTACCGTCCCCCAGGTCTGACCTGTAAGTCCATGCTGGGTCCCTGGACTATGTTCAGCGACATGGAGGGAAAAACAAGGATGGTGCCTGCACCCCGGAACTTTCCCCCTCCTGGGGGAGACAAGAACCGTCAAGTTTTGGAGACCAGAGAGCGAGGTATCCAGGGAACAAACCCCTACCAAGGTCCACATCCCCGCCTTGAACACCTCTACCCACCACCGGGAGAGCTATTTTCACTAAGAGGCTTCTCGTGCTCCAGGCTCCCCAGAATCTGAAGGAGATGCTCAAGTCTCACCTCCACCCCAATCCAGACCGTTTCCTTCCACCTAGATGTGGAACACGACTGAAGAACCGCATGCTAGACAAGACCACAGCTCTGGAAGGAATTTTAAAGGTCTGCGCAGGGCAGGCACTGTCTAGGGCAGGTGGACAGCCCGAGGAGAAAGCACGGGGACTGGCAGAGGAGGGTTTGGCTGAGGATGACAAGCAGCCATGAAGAGGAAGAAAGCTGGGGCAAAGGCACTTTGAGAATTGCTGTTTTGCCAGTAACCTTGTTTTTCCTTAATAGAAACTAATGTACTTCCTATAAAAAATTCAGAAATGTGTAGACGGACCAAAGGAAGGGATAAATGGTCTACCCCCAACACAGCCCAATGGTGTTTTCCTATATCCTTCCAGACCTTTTTCTCCATGTAAGTACTGTATGTAGGTTTTAACCAGCTTTGTGCTGTTCCAGAACATGAGGTATTTTTTTTCCAGCTTTTTCTTTATTTCTTTCTTTTTATTTTTTTGTCAGTACCAGGGCTGGAACTTGGGACCTTACGCTTGCCAAGCAGGTGCTTATGCTGCTGAGGTATCTCTGCAGCACTATTTTGAAATTTTAAAAAAATATTTTATTTGTTACAGGGTCTCACTACACAGCTCAGACTCATAGTGATCCTCCTGTCTCAGCTTCCCCAGTGCTGGGCTCACAGGCATTCACTACCATGTCTGGTTTTGCTGGCCAGCTCATTATGGGGTGGGCACAGCATGTAGTACCAGGGATCAAACCCAGAACCTTGCGCTTACTACGCAGGTACTTAGATCACTGAGCTATCTCTTCAGCCATCTTTCTCTTTAAAAAAAAAATAATTTAATATTATCAATGAATGTGGGTACTCCCAAGTTCTTTAACAATCCAGACGTCTCCCTTTTCATTAATTCCTACTTAACCACATACCCTCATGACCGTAGGCATCCCATTCGCCCATCAAATTCCTCCCAACAGGTTGGGGAGGTTGCAGCGTGTTCCTAGGCCAGCCACCTTGGTCCAGAGCTCCTCCTCCCCCATGGGATCTCTCTGTGGCATTCTGTAATTTGTTCCACTGGTTGTAGTCTCCCTGTACCACTGGGTCCCTAAAGCCGTCGAACGCCCTGTATCCACTGTGGTCCTTTTGAAAAACACCAAAATAGGTTGAGTCTTTCCAACCAGACAACTTGAATATGTGTAACTCGATGACAGGAGAGTTGGGCTTCAGTCGAGACCAGGAAGCTGCAGCTAGCTAAGCAGAAAGATGGAGGCGTAGATGTTACCTGAGCCCAGAAAGCGGCTTGGCAAGTGGGCCTCTCCGGCAGGAGCTAGAGGTCCAGACACTCGGTTATTGCTGGAGATGCCCCCCTGGCAGAGAAAGCCCTGCTTCCTCTGCCCTCCACCCTGCCATGGGCTCACCCTAGCAGGGAGCTGCTAACAAAGGCCTCTGGGAAATGCTATTTCCCATGATTACAATAAATGACTGACACAGCCCCTGACCAATTTCCTCCAAAGCATGGCTTGGATTTGGCTGTTTGATCAAACAAACTTTAGCAAAGACTTAGAGCTGGTAACAACTAGAGTGCAGAAACTAAATCATAGAGCCCTAGATATTATAGCCCCTTACCTCCAAAAAGCCCATCCCGGGCCTGGAGGTGTAGCTTGCCTAGCAGGCATAAGGCCCTAGGTTCTTCCCTAGCCCAGCAAAACAACAACAACAACCAAATTTTCCCAGGATCCTCTAGGGCCCAGTCTGCTCCCAAAGGCCTTGGTCTGCCATTACACCGCTGGAGCAGCCCCAGCCCAGCCTGAGTCGAGGCCCCTACAACCTTATCTGCAGCTCACCAGGAGGTAGTAAACCCCTTCTCAAATACTCACCCGCCCTGCCTTACCAGGAAGCTCAGGGCACCTCTGTAGACACTGTCTTCTCAGTGGAGTGATGTTGGGGAACAGCATCTTTCTTCACGGCCCTGTCTTGCCCCTACCTCTTTCTCTTGCACAGCAGAAGGAATCCCAGAAGTCTGAGATCAGATTTTTTTTTTTCTAACCTTTTGTCGATGCCATCCCCAAACGCAGGGTAAGAGCACCTGGACCCCTCCCCAGAAGCCTCTTGAGAGAGGGCTGTTCCTAAGCACACTGACTGGCCTGGGGTCAGCATATGGGCACCAGACACCCTAGATCTCCTACCACACCAGCAAAAAGCCCAAGAAAGCACTGAGAGTCAAAGCTTTGCTGCAAGGAGCATTTTGGATTGATTTTGGTTTTCCTCCTTTGTCCTGTTATTTTCTTCAGGGTGAATCCCCCAGGAATGGAATTATTT
>PVKN010019090.1:0-16558 GCA_004027915.1 Capromys pilorides | reverse complement strand
CCACAAAAAAAAAAAAAAAAAGAAAGAAAAGAAAGCAATCAAAGATGAGGGCTGGGATGCCCCTCAGAGAGAGATCGAGCCAGGAGGATCTCTGTGAGTTTGAAACCTGTCTATGGGCTACAAAAGTGAGCACAAGGCCAGCCCACTGCATAGTGAGACCCTGTCTTAAAAAAAAAAAAAAAGAAAAAAGAGGGCCAAGGAGATAGCTCAGCGGCATAAGCGCCTGTTTGGCAAGTGCAAGGTCCTGACTTCCATCCCAGTACTGGGGGAAAAAAAATCAAAGATGACTAATCTGGACTCCACCCCAAGGAGCCCATGGTGTGCTTACGACATGGGAGCAACACCCTGTGAACCAGGGGCTGCAAGGCCCTGAGGGTGTGGTCAGGGAAGGTAGGGCCTCTGTCCGGGAGAGAGTGAGGAGTCTTGGTAGGGTTTTGAACTGGTCAGACAGGTATCTGAGAGCGATCATGGGAGGACTGGGGTGGGTAGCCAGTGGGAAGGCTGCTACCAGCAAGGGGAGGTGCAGCCTCTGAGCCAGGGCCAGAGAGGAGGACAGAGACAGAGAAGTGGGGCTGCTAGGATGTACAGGTCCCACGTTCCATGTAGGAGGGAGGGAGGGCACTAGGAAGATGCTCCAAGGATGTGGCCGGCCCTGGGAGGGAAGAAGGCCCTGCCAGGTGTGCAGATGTGCAGAGTCTGAAGGACAGTGCAAGGTGTGGGTGAACAAAGAACATCAAGGAACTGTTCCCTTTAAAAAAAAAATTGTAAATATATTATATGGAGAGGTCTTTATTGTTAATTATAATTGGCATTGATAGCTCTCAGCAGCAGTAGCATTCACTGTTTTTTTTTTAATTTTATTAATTTTAGTGAGAAAGAAATAACAGGGCTGGTGAGATGGCTCAGTGGTCTAAAGCACGTGCGTCGGAAACTTTAGGCTCACCGCAAGGACCTCTGCTGGATTCCAGGCACCACATGCTGCGCCGCCCCCGCCCCCCAGGGAAGGCTGAGCCAGCCATAACACAAATAAATGACGTTTAAAAAATAAAATAAACTTTAAAAAAAAAAAAGAGACAGTTTCAAACAGATTAGTAGGACAGTAACAATAATTAATACATTGCATAGGGGCCGGCGAGATGGTTCAGTGGTCTAAAGCGCCTGCTTAGGAGGGCTCAGGCAACTGCGGGGACTGCAGTTCTATCCCCGGCACCACATGCTGTGCCAGCGCCACCACCAGGGCAGGCTGAGCCAGCCACAAAAATGAATAAATAAAGAAAACAAACAAACACAACAAGCAAACAAATAAATAAATAAAATAAAAATTTTTTTAAAAAAAATACATTGCATATTGCTGTCTTTGTTCCCTTTTCTTTAAAAAAAAAAAGGTATGTATGTACTTATTATTTTGAGACTCAGTAAGCTTCAAGGCTGGCTTCAAAATTATTACCCTCTTGTCTCAGCTTTCCGGAGTGGGACTGCAGGCGGAAGCCTCTGCACATTAACTGGGACGCGCTGAACCCGTGATTTTTAACTTGCAACATGCGGAAAAATAGTTGCTTCTTCCTTGCAGCATGTACACCGGAAGAGGATGGGAATACTTGGCCACCAGGGGTCGCTATTGCCTCGCAGGAAGTTACATACTCTGGGAAAGGACTTTTTAAAAATTGATGATAATGGGGCAGGGGAGATAGCTCTGTGGCACAAGTTCCTTCCTGGCAAGTGCAAGATTGTGAGTTCGAACCCCAGTTCCATAAAAAAATTGATGATAGTTAGTGGTAGGTAGGGTGATGGTGTACAACTACAATCCCAGCGCTCAGGGAGGATCCCTGAGAGTTCAAAGCTAGCCTGAACTAAATAGCGAGATGGTGTTATATTCTATACCTTTCGCATGAGCTGCTAAAGGGGAATTTCTCTGTGCTGCAGTGAATACAGTTTTGAAAGAAGTTTGACTTTTCTTTCCCCACTTATCCTGTTTCACATGCACCATTAAAGACATTCTTTTCAGGGTCTACAGGGTGTGCAGGGTCTCACTATGTATGTCAGATTTGTAATGATTCTTCTGTTTTCAGCCTCCCAAGTGCTGGAATTACGGGTGAGTGCCACCACGCCCAGTCTCAGTCACCCTCTTAGCAGGCCTGGAGGAGGCAGGGTCGGCATGGCATGCTGGAGATTGAACCTTTCCGCTGCACTCTGCCTAACCAACCACTTTAATCTGCTGAGCTGTTTGGCCAACCCTAAGACATACTTTTTTTTTTTTTGGTGGGACAGAAGTTCGAACTCACGACCTTGTACTTGCCAGGCAGGCACTTGTGCCACGGAGCTATCTCCCTGGCCCCTTTAAGACATATTCTTAATGTATCACTTTAACAGTTGAATTTGTGCGTTTAAATATAAATCTACTCAATTAAAATCAAGATTTGGGGGCCGGCAAGATGGTTCAGTGGTCTAAAGCACCTGCTTAGGAAAGCTCAGGCAACTGCAGGGACTGCGGTTCGATCCCCGGCACCACATGCTGCGCCAGCCCCACCACCAGGGCAGGCTGAGGCAGCCACAAAATAAATAAATAAATAAACAAACACAACAAGCAAACAAATAAACAAATAAAATAAAACTTTAAAAAAAAAAAAAAAAAGATTTGGAGGGACCGAGGAGATAAGTCCATGGCACGAGTGCCTGCCTGGCAAGTGCAAGGTTGTGAGTTTGAACCCCAGTCCCGCAAAAAAAAAAAAAAAAAAAAGCTGGACTAGATGATCACTGGTGTGCCTGGAAGGCAAGACTCACGTGCCAGCACAGTAAAGTGAAGATTTGGGGGCATTAAAAATGGCAAAGCTGGGGCTGAGGAGATACCTGGGGGTTCTAAGCGCCTGCCTGGCAAGCACAAGGACTCAAGTTTGATCCACGGGATAGCGTGCTGTGTTGCTATGTTGGCCCCCACTGCTGGCCCTGAAACCAGGCATGGTGGTGCATGCTTGTAACCCCAGCACTGGGGAAGCTGAGACAGGAGAATCACCACTAGTCCAAGCTGCTTAGCAAGTTCCTGTACCAAATAAATAAATAAATAAACAAATAAACAAACAAACTAAGAAAATAAAAAAGACAAAAACTAAATAAGTAAAATCAATGACAAAAATAGTTGAAGAGTTAAAAGGAGAAATATAAATAAATACATAAGATGGTTAACGAACTGAAAGAAGGTTTAACTAAATAGATAAAGGATTTTGCTAATGAAATGCTCCACAAGTTGGGGCTGGGGAGATAGCTCCATGAAGTGTAAGGTCATGAGTTTGAACCCTGGTCCTGCCAAAAAAAGAAAAGAAAGAAAGAAATGCTCCACAAGCATAACGAAGTGAACGATAAAACTAATTGAATTAAGGACCAGCCAGAAGCTCAACAGATTAAAGTGCCTGCTTAGGCAGAGCTCAGCGGCTGGGTTCAATCCCTGGTGTGCTGTGCCAGCCCCACCCCCTGGGGACATACTGGCAATTGAGACGGGGTGTGGTGGAACACGCCTGTAATCCCCCAGCGCTTGGGAGGCTGAAAACAGCAGAATCACTACGAGTTTGATCTGTGTAGTGAGACCCTGTAGACCCTGCACTAAATACAAAAAAAATTAAAAGAGAACAAAACAAAAAAAATTGCTAATTAACTTAAGGGAGACTACAAGATGTGACTGCTCACTTTGATAAAAATTAGAAAGTATGGAAAGAAAGCAGGCATGGATGATATGAGTAATTTGATGGCAAGCATGGGGAGCAGACTTGACCAGTGTGAGGACAGTGTCCTCAAATACAAGATAAGGTGGATGTAGTAGACCCTAAGCTAAACAATACCCGAACAATGAGAAGACACCATGCAAGCTGCATCGAATAGCTGCTAGAAAACAAAAAAGCTGGACATGGTGGCATAACCTGTAATCCCACCACTTAGGAATCTGAGGCAGGAGGATTGCTGCAAGTTCAACGTCAGCCTGGGCTATTGATATGGCTTATGTCTAGATGTCTCCTTCCATCCATTAAAAAAAGCTTTATGCAGTTACAGGTGGGACATTTTCAGAGGTGGCTGGACCTAGAGTGTGTAATACTGGGATTAATGTTATGTTATTTGGCTGGGGAGACAGCTCTGTGGCACAAGTGCCTGCCTGGCAAGTGCAAGGTCATGAGTTCAGAAAAAAAAGGCTGTGTGAATTACTTATCAGTCAATGGATTGATCTGGCATTGCCCTATTCTGGCAGCCTAGATACAATATAAAAGGCATAGAAAGGTGCTGTTGCTGGGCGTGGTGGCACACACCTGTAATCCCAGCACTTGGGAGGCTGAGGCAGGAGGATTGGTGTGAGTTTGAGACCAGCCTGGGCTACAAAAGTGAGCTCAAAGGCAGCCTGAACTGCATAGTGAGACCCTGTATCAAGAAAGAAAGAAGGAAATAAAGAAGGAAGGAAAGAAAGAAAGAAAGAAGAAAAGAAAGAAAGAAAGAAAGAAAGAAAGAAAGAAAGAAAGAAAGAAAGAGAAAGCAAGCAAGCAAGCTGCTGTTCAGGTCCCTTTTGCTCTTACTGCTTTTGCTGTCTTTGTCTGCCATGAGCTGTTCCGCCTCTGCCATGCTACCCTGCCTTGGAGTCAGCTGAGTATGGACTGAAACCTCTATAAACTGTGAGATAAACATTTTCTTCCTTAATTTCAAGTGTTTAGTATTTTGTCTCAGCTCAAACAAAAGTAACTAGGACAGCTATATACTGAGTTCAAGACCAGCCTAAACTGCATAGTGAGACTCGTGTCAAAAACCAAACAAAGCAGGGGTCGATGAGATGGTTCAGTGGTCTAAAGCGCCTGCAGGGACTGCGGTTCGATCCCCGGCACCACATACTGCGCCAGCCCCACCACCAAGGCAGGCTGAGCCAGCCATAAAATAAATAAACAAATAAAAAAAAATAAAGCTAAAAAAAAAAGCAAACAAACAAAACTGAAATGATAGGAAAAATTAGAAGATGATTTAGAAGTATTAAAAATCTGCCAGGTGTGGTGGCGTATACCTGTAATCCCAGCACTTGGGAGGCCGAGGCAGGAGGATCGGTTCGAGTTCAAGACCAGCCTGGGCTACAAAAGTGAGCTCAAGGCCAGCAAGAACTGCATAATGAGACCCTGTCTCAAAAAGACCAAAAAAAAAAAAAAAAAAAAAATTTTTATTCACTGAGGGCCAGGGAGATAGCTCAGTGGAATAAGTGCTTGCCTGGCAAGCACAAGGTCCAATCCCTGGTACTGAAAATAATAATAATAATAATAATAATAATAACAATAATAATAATTTTAAAAATTATTCATTGAAATCCCAGTGGAAAATTTTCCAAATATAGAGAAAAAAATTTCAATATTCAAGTATAAGACACATCTAGAGTGCCAAATGGCCATAAATAGGGGGAAAAAACCTATCCATGACACAACATAATCAAAATCCCAGAAATTCAACAAAAGGAGAGACTAATAAAAGCTTTAACCTACAAAGGCAAGCCTATCAGAACAACTACAAATTTTTTAGCACAAACCATAAAGGCCAGATGAGATTGCATCAAAACTTTTTAAGCCCTAAAGGAAAACAATTGTCAAAACAGACTTTATATCCTGCTAAATTAGCTTTCAAATTTGATGGAAAAATAATGACTTTCACTTACAAAGAAATTGTAAAGAAATTCATGACCACTAAATCAGCACTGTAGAAAAACATTAAGGAAATCCTAGAAAGAGACAAGAAGGCCACCAACACACACACACACACACACACACACACACACACACACAGCCCAAAAGAAAATATACATATACATAGGATAGTAGTTAAACAAAAGGAAAAAATAATCAGCACTGGAAAAATAATACTATAATGGGATTCAATAAATACTTTACAAGGGCCGGGAAAATAGCTCAGTAGAGTAAGCACCCACCTGGCAAGGGCAAGGTACTGAGCTCAACTCCTGGTACTGCAAAAACAAACAAACAAACAAACAAACAAACAAACAAACAAACAGAATTGGCAACGGTGCACTCTGGCCCCAGGGAGTGTCATAGGTCTTCTCTCTTGTAAAAAGACATAGACTGGGCCGGCTAGATGGCTCAGTGGTCTAAAGCGCCTGCTTAGGCAAGCTTAGGCAGCCACAGGGACCGTGGTTCGATTCCCTGCACCACATGCTGCACCAATCCCACCCCCAGGGCAGGCTGAGCCAGCCAGAACACAAATAAATAAATAAATGAGGTTTAAAAAAAAATAAAAATAAACTTAAAAAAAAAAAAAAAGACATAGACTGGCAAATTGGATTTAAAAAAAGAAACACAAAATTCAGGTCCAAGGAGATAACTCAAAGGACTAAGCACCTGCCTGGCAAGCGCAAGGTCCTGAGTTCAATCCCAGGTACCACAAAGAAAAAAAAAAAAAAAAACCACCCAGACATGATGATACACATCTGTAATCTCAGCCGTTGAGACATTAAGCCACAAGGATCACTGTGAGCTCAAGGCCTGCCTGAACTACTATTCTCATAGTCAGAATCTGTTAAAAAAAAACAAAAAACAAAAAACAAAATAAAAGTATAAGGCTGGAGAGATAGCTCAGTGGTCTAAGTGCCTGCAAGGCAATCACAAGGATCTGAGTTCCATCCCCAGTACTGCCTGCCACGCCAGCCCCAGAACCCCTGGGTGCGCTGAGCCAACCACCAAAACCGGGTGTGGTAGTGCACACCTGTAATACCAGCACGGTGGAGGTTGAGACAGGAGGATCATTGTGTGTTAGAACTGTGCAGTGAGACCCTGTACCAAATACACAAATAAGTAAAAGATTCTTAAAAATCCAAGCATAGGGGCTGGCAAGATGGCTTAGCGATCTAAAGCACCTGCTTAGGAAAGTTTAGGCAACCTCAGGGACCACGGTCTGATCCCCAGCACCACATGCTGCGCCAACCCACCCCCAGGGCAGGCTGAGCTGGCCATAACACAAATAAATAAGGTTTAAATAAAATAAAAATTTAAAAAAATCCAAGCATATATGTATTGTATAGGAGACATATTTCATCCAAAAGAAGTACATAGAATGAAAGCGAGAGGCTGAAAAGTGATACTACATTCGCCTGGGGCTTGAAAACAAGCAAGAGAAACTGTCTTATTTGCAAACTTCAAGTAGGCATCAAGCCAAAATTGATCAGAAGACACAAAGATGGACACTACATACTGGTAATGGCACAACTCAACAGGAAAAGGTAAGAGTTGCCAATGTCTATGCACTCAATATCTGTGTATCCAAATTCATAAATCAGAAACTACTGGACTTAAAAGGACAGACACAGGGGCTGGGGAGATAGCTTCATGGTACAAGTACCTGCCTGGCAAGTGCAAGGCCGTGAGTTTGAGCCCCGGTCCCACTAAAAAATAAAACTAATAAAAAAGGACAGACACATATAGTCATCATGAGATGTTTGTTTGTTCGTTTTGCAGTACCAGGAATGAAACTTAGGACCTTGTGCTTGCCAAGTAGGCATTTATGCTGCTCAGCTGTATCCACAGCTCCATAGTGAGGGGCTTTAATACTTCACTCTCCTGATTAGACAGGTCAATGGGACAAAAAGACCATCAAAGAAACATCAGAGGGTCGGGGAGATAGCTCAGAGGATAAGTGCCTGTCCAGCAAGCATAAGGTCATGAGTTTAATCCCTGGTACTAAAAAATAGTGGGGGGAGGGGCAGCGAGATAGCTCAGTGGTCTAAAGTGCCTGCTTAGGCAACCACAGGGACCATGGTTCCATCCCCGGCACCACATGCTATGCTAGCCTCAGCCCCAGGGCAGGATGAGCGGGCCATAATGATTTAAAAAAAAAAAAAAAAAAATTAAAGTTTCATTAAAAGACCCAACAAAATACACATTTTTTTCCTCAACAACACATGAAATTTTTTCCCAAAATAGACTACATCTTAGGCCATAAATCATGCATAAATAAATACAAAAGAATGAAAGTAATCCCTCACACGCTATCAGACCATAGCAGAATGAAGCTTGAAATCACCAGCATATAATCCTACTGCCCAGGATGTGTTGGTGCACACCTACAATCCTGCCACTAAGGAAGCTGAGGCTGGAAGAGCATCATGGCTTTAAGGTCAGCCTGAACTGTACAGCAAGATTCTGTCTCACTGGGCACGGTGGCGCGTGCCTGTAATCCCAACTCTTGGAAGGCTGTGAACAGGCGGATCACTACGAGCCTGATCTAGTAGTGAAACCCTGAACACCCTGTAGACCCTTCCTTAAAATACTAAATAAATAAATAAATAAATAAAATAGGGCTGGGGAGATAGCTCAGTAGAATAAGTGCTTGCCTGGCAAGCACAAGGGCCTGAGTTCAATCCGCAGTTCCACAATAAATAAATAAATAAATAAATAAATAAATAAACAAATAAATAAAGGTTCTGTCTCAGAACACACACACACGCACACCATTAAGAAGCTAGGATTGGTGGTGCACACCTGCAGTGGCAACACTAGGGGAGGGTGAGAGGTAGGACGATCACAAGTCTGAAGCCACCTTGGGAAACACAGTGAGACCTCATCTTCAAACACGCAAGGCCAGAGGGGGAAGGGGAACCCTATGGGTTTTATTTAGCAAGTAACATTGTCATTATACAGTTTTCCCATGTAGGAGACAGAGGACTCAAGTTCCTAACCAAGATCACATAGTAGGACTTGAATTCAGTTCCAACCCAGCCAGCAGCTCTGTCTGTGGAGGAAAAACTAATGGAGGCAGCTGACTGGGGCCCAGCAGATACATCAGAGAGGGACCGCTGCACAGGGCCAGCTGAGCATACAGGGATTCAAACCCCTCCCTTGGCTGCAGTCTGCCTTCCTACTCCAAGGTCATCCTTCTACCCAGCTCTTGGGAGAAGTGAGAAGGATAGCCGAAGGACTGGCTGAAGAGGGGATGGAGGAGAAGCCAAGGGAGCTCTGTATTTGGCTGCAGGGCATCCGTCACCCAGAAGGAGCGTGGCAAGGCTGCGAGGGGCAAGACTCTGGAGGAATCTATCTGAGTCTCAGCTTCCTCATCTGTCAGTGGGACAATATAATTCCAGCAACAGGGGAGACGGAGGGCTGGAGATATAGCTCAGCAGCATAAGCGCCTGTCTGGCAGGCACAAGGTTCTGAGTTCAATCCCCAGTACTGCAAAAAATAAAAATAAAAAATAAAATAAACCAGGGGAGACTGAGGTAGGAGCATCATAAGTTCAAGTCCAGCCAGGACAATTTAGTAAGTCTCTGTCTCAAAATAAAAGAAATGTATAAGGGGTGAGATTATAGCTCAGTGGTAGAGCACCTGTAGGCTCAATTCTCAATACTGCAAAAACAAAGAGATGGAAAAAAATGAGTGAATAAATAAACAAACAATGAATAAATCAATGAATGAACAATGAAGTAGGGGAGCACATGACCTCCTCTGAGCACAGGCTGCTCCCCTCCTTGAGGGCAGGGATTCAGGTTTCCAGATCTGTGTCCCACTGCATGTGCCTGCACCTGTGTTCTGCTGGCACACATGCATGATCTGGAAGGGCTCCGAGGGGCAGAGGGCGCTGGGCGAGTCTCCAACTTCACCACGTGGGTCTGGAGTCATCCCACTGGCTGGCTCTTCTGCCACAATTCCCACTGCGCCACTTCACTGTGTTGCTGGGAGGTTCTCTGGGTTTCACTACTCTGAGGTGTGTTCTCTCAACACACAGCTGTGGAGATGTGGTGAGATGAACGGACTGCTAGCAGTCATGTTGGGCCACAGAATCTCATGTGGAAAAGCTCATACGGCAGGTGCCCTGCTCATGAAAACCCTGGCTGAGCATGGTGGTACATGCCTGTAATCCCAGCACTTGGGAGGCTGAGGCAGGAGGATCGGTGCGAGTTCAAGACCAGCCTGGGCTACAAAGTGAGCTCAAGGCCAGCCTGAACTGCATGAAACCTTGTCTCAAAAAGATAAAAACTGGACCAGCGAGATAGCTCAGCAGTCTAAAGTATCTGCTTAGGCAAGCTTAGGCAACTGCAGGGACTGCAGTTCAATCCCTGGCACCACATGCTGTGCTAGCCCCACCCCCAGGGCGGGCTGAGCCAGCCATTAGAAAATAAAAATAAAAAATAAAAAACCACAAACCCTGCCACACCAAACAATGCCATTAGAAGGCTTTCACAAGCAGTAGAACTTCTTTTTTTGTTTTTTTTGCAGTACCAGGGATTGAACTCGGGACATTGTGCTCGCTAGGCAGACTCTTATGCTGCTGAGCTATCTCCCCAAACAGAGCTATTTTAAAGGTAAAGTAGAGGCCAGCCAGATAACTCATTGGAGCTATCATCCGCTTTGGCAGATTCAGGGACTAGGTTCAGTGACTGAGACTGGGTGTGGTGGTGCAGAGCTTGGGAGGCTGAAAACAGGAGGATCACTCCAAGTCCAACCTGTGTAGTGAGAGCCTGTAGACCCTATACTAAATATATTTTTTTTCTGTGTGTTTCAAAAATACTTTTTGTTTTTTGCTCACCATGCATAATAGGAAAGGGACCAGTTTCCGTGTACTAGTAAGCATGGATCTAAGCTTTAGTATGTACTAAATACATTTTTTTTTTATTTTATTTTATTTTTCTTAAACCTCATTTATTTGTTTGTGTTATGGCTGGCTCAGCCTGCCCTGAGGGTGGGGCTGGAGCAGCATGTGGTGCTGGGATTGAGCCTCAGTCCCTGTGGTTGCCTAAGCTTTCCAACGCAGGTGCTTTAGACCGCTGAACTATCTCACCAGCCCCTCAACACATTTTTTAAAAAGGTAAAGTGATTGAAATAAAAGAGAGGACAGTGATTCTTTCTAAGGAGGAAAAAGTCTTGAGAGCAGGGCCTGCAGAAGGCTGGAGAGGTATCCACTGCCATATTCCTAACTGATGGAGTATAAGAAATAGCGCAGCACTTGCCTGGCAAACCCAAGGTCTTGAGTTCAACTCCCGGTACCAAAATAAAATAAAATGAATTAATATGTACAGAAGGCACCTAAAGCCTGAAGAGCTCCTGGGTTAAAGATCCAGTTTATCTTAGCCCCTTACTGGGGATTGAACCTAGAACCTTCACACTGAGCAGTATGCCCAGCCATTTTTTTAAATTTTTATTTATTTATTTATTTTGTGGAACTGGGGTTTGAATTCATGACCTTGCACTTGCCAGGCAGGCATTCATGCCATGGAGCTATCTCTCCCTAGCCGTTGCCCAGCCATTGTTTTTTTTTCTTTTTTTGTTGAACCAGGTACTGAACTCAGGCCCCTGTGCTTGCGAGGGAAGCGTTTATTCTACTGAGCTATCTCCCCAGCCCGTGCCCAGCCATTTTTGATGTATTTTATTCTTTATCTTGAGACAGGGCCTTACTCAGCTGACCTGGCCCGGCTTCATTTCCTGTCGTCCTGCACCAGCTTCCCAAAGGGGTGGGATTACAGCCATGGGGCACCACACTGGGCAGTCCAGACGCCTTCTGTGGCCCTGGGAAGCAGAGCTAGGCCTAAAGGGTGCAGCACAGCGGCCCAGCCTCTGCAGGCAGCAGCCGCAGGTGAAGGTAGGTTGGAATGGGACCCTTCCTGCCCTTGCCTCTGTCTTCTCACATTGCTGCCTTTCTGGTCCCCACTGTTGACTCCCACTCTGGCCTAGAAGGTTGGGAAGGTTGGCAAGCCTGGGTCCTCAGCACAGCCCCCACGGGTGTGTGTGTGAGGGGGGCGTATTTTTAAAGGCTATCTGCAGGAAACAGATTCCAGCCCCACTTGGAGGCTACAGCTGCTCCTGTACTGGAACAAGCTGCCAGCAGAGGGGGTGAGGACCTTGTTACTGGATGTGTTCACCAGAGCCTCTCTCTAGGACAGCTCCTTTTGGGGTCTGTTCTAGAGGTCTGCAGTGGCCTCCTCAGTCCAGGGTCCCTAACAGTCTGGGAAAAATGAGTGGTGCTCCCAAGGTCACCCTCTGCATTCTCTGGAGACCTCTAACCCAAACTATCCTCAGAGGGTTCTTTGGGTCAGAGTAAATTCCAGGACTTCCCTGTTGTGTGGGGTCTCACAGTGATGAGACAGAAGAACCAACAGCCACCGCTCTAGCAGACCAGGAGGCGGGTCTTGGAGGTGAAGCAGGGCCAAGCAGGCAGGCTGGACTACAGGGTGACTCTGTGCCTCTCTTCCCAGGGCCCACTGGGCCAGGGCAGTGCCCAACTCCCTCTAGGATAGAGCCTCTCCCTTCCATCCCTTTGATGGGACTTGGAGGCCAGCTGTGTTCCTGTGAGAAGTCTGAAATCAAGGGAGCGAGCAGCAGAGACTGTGAGGAGAACACACAGAGTGTGTCAGGTCTGCGGAGACTGAATGAATGGAGGAGGGGGGACTCTGAAAGGGACACAGGCCTGTCCAGGGCAGCTGGGGGGAGTGGAAGTATATTTATCTCCTGAGCTGATGGTAGTAAAAATAACCAGGGGCCCTGAGTAACCCAAGCTTCCCAGCCTTCTAGACTGGTGTAGGGTCCATCCACAGAGACTAGAAGGATGGTGTAATGAGGGAGAAGGACACAGGGCAAGGAAAGTCCCCTGCATGGGCTGCTGCCTGCAGGGGCTGGAAGGCTGGTGGCCCACAGGCTGGCTGGAGGGTTTGGGAGGGAAGAGGAGGTGGAGGGGAGCCAGGCAGGAACAATGCTGGCTCCCAGCCAGGAGCTGAGTTGAGTGGGGGACTAAAGAGAGTAGGGAAGGGGAGAGAAGGAAGGAAAGAGAAGACAAAGAGAAAAGTTTGTTGGAGCTTTCCTGCTTGGCTTTATGCTGTACCCTCTCCTCAGGCCCTGAGCCCCGCAGGGAAGGAACCTGCCCTGTCACCCGTGAGGAGCAGGAGATGCTCAGCCTCTCCGGAGGATTTCTCAGAGGAACTTTGGGGAGGCGTGGACCACTGTGGGCTGGTGAGTCCCAACCTCCACGGGTTGTGGGACCTGTTCTTGCCAGAGACAGAGTGCCAGACGGGATGACCTCACTTTCTGCCTGTGTTTCCACAGCTCCTTGGCTGACTCCTGAGCTGAGATGGCAGCAGGACAATTGCAGGAGTGTCCCTCAGAGATTTAGCCTGTGTTTGTAGCAGTGAGGAGGAGGCCCAAGCAGAAGTCAGGAAGGCTGGAGACAGCTGAAGAGGCTGGCACGGCTGGAGAGGGCTCTCATAGGCATCCGGTCCCCCCAACCTTGTCCTGGGGGCTGCCCTGGCTCTAGAGCAAGGGGGTGAGGCAAGAACCTCATGCTTGGTTTCGTAGGGCTCAGAAGACACTCTGTCCGTGGTGGAAGGAACTCTCTGAGTCAGGGTCCTCCATCCTGGCTGGGTCACAACCGGTGCTCAGCACTCTCCCAGGGAATAAGTGCAGCCCTGCTTCTAGTGTCTGGGCCCCCCCAGTGCGTGTCAAAACCCTACTAACAGTCACAATCCTCAAGCCCAGGTCTGGCAGAGGTGGGGCAGCCTTGCTCCTCTGGACCTCCTTCTCCCAGGCACATCCCTGGTGAGCTGAGGTCAGCTGGCAGGCTGAGCTGGACACCTGAGGGATCTCCTGGGTCCCTGCAGCCCCAGGCTGGCCAAGGCGGCATAGCTCTGCTCCCAGGCAGCTCTAAGAGTGACTATGAAGCAGACTGACTTTTCTTCCCACCCATGTACCCTCCCTCCCTTGCTAGGGAGGAAGAGGATGTGGTGGGGTCAAGCTGACACCTGCTGGAGCTGGCAGGTTTGTAGGAACCTGCACAGCCCCTCCTACATGCGGATGATTTTCCTGACCCCTGCCCACCTCTAGCTGGCCATGCCTCCTTGGGGTTCTTATTTAATTTAGTTTCAGCTCACACAAGTGACATAGCCCCTGAGGTCCCTTCTTTCTGAGTCTCTGCTCTCTGGTTCTAGAATTCCCAGCTTCTATGATTGCACCTTGGGTGGCAAAAGGCAGGGCTCCTTGCTGGGACAGCTGTCAGCTTGAGTCACCAGCCACCGCCTGCCTGGCTCACACACCTCTCACCTCAGAGGCTGGCGTGGGAGCCCAGGCTGTATCTAGACTGATGCCCCTGGGTGGCTTCCAGCATCTTCGCCTCTCTGCCCTGGGGTCTCCCTACTCTCCTTTCCAGAGGCTCAGGAAGCTGGTCATTTGGAGGGATGGGACAGGAGCAAGGCATGGCCTGAGGTTTCAGGGCATCAGGCAAGGACAGAGGTCAGGCAGGCATTTGAGGAGGAGTGGGAAGAATAGAGAAGACTTTTGCAATCCCTTGCTTGGAGGAGCAGGAGCTGCCTTCTCAGGGACGAGAAAGAAGGGCAGAAGGTCACGGAGATGAGTGATGGCTGAAGAGGAGAGCGGGGCTGGGGTTAAGTGGGGTCAACCCTCTCTCATCAGGCCCCCTTCAGTGCCAGTGCTGGGCAAGGAGCTGCCCTGCTGTGGAGTGTAATGGGGAATCAAAGTAGCTGTGGGGCTCGGGAAAAGGACCAGGCCATGGGAAATGGAGGGGGTAGGGGACAAGTGGGTGGCTCTAGACACCCAGGGGAAAACCCAAGGGAGGCCCTGCCTCATGCCTGGCTTTTCTGGAGGAATGCAGCGAGGGGGCACAGGAAGCACAAAGCAGGGTGAGGGCTCCTTAGTTTCAGCCTTTGAGAAAAAGCAATGGGGTGACGGGGTTTACCTAGAACAGGGAGATCAAGGTTGAGAAGACCCAGCCTGGTCCTGGGCCATGGCAGAAATGCCAGGGAAGGGAGAGGTGCCCCCTGCCATCCTGGCCTGGGGAGACCTTGGCAGCCTGGCAAGGGGTGGGGTGCTGTCGCCTGCCAGGTTTCTGCTGTTGCCTGGGAAGGGCTCAGCCCAGAGATCCTTATCCAGGGCAGGAACAGAACAGGTTTCTCGACTGGCAGCGCCAAGGGGGACAGGGCAAGAGGAAGCTAAAAGGTCAGGAGGGCAGTGCCAGTCCTGAAAGAGAGGCAGCAAGCCCGGGCCAGGGGGCCGTGTGGGTCCACAGAGCTCTCTCAGCTTCCCCGCAGAGGCTGTGTCACTCCCTTGGTTGGCTCCAGATTACCTGAGTCATCTGTATATTTGCTTTCCATATGAAGGACCTCTTGTCCCTTGGTGCCCCCCACCCTGACCCTCATGCTCAGGTGGGATGCCCGGCCAGGAGAAATACCTGGTTGGACTCAGCGCCTCCTCCCTCCTCCCACCCCTCCTCCACACTCTGCAGGCTCCTGAGGTCACTGTGGGGAGGCCAGGGGAGCCAGAGAGGGACTCTGGCGACTCCTCAGAGGCAGCTCCCTTTCATCCCCTGCCACAAAAGGCCTGTCACCCCAGTCTCATCCATCTTGTGTCTGCTGAAGCCCTTAGGCAGCTCTTTGTCAGGACCCAGGGTCAGAGGCCTGGCTGGGGCCTCCATTCCCGCTGGCTCTTCTGCCCCCTCCTGAGCATCTCAGCCCTCTGGGTCTGGAGCTCCCAGGCTTTCTTCTTGTCACCCTCTCCTGACCCCATCTTTCGCTCTTCTCCTGAGCAGTCTCTTCTCCCCACCCCCTTTCCACTGTGGGGGCTCCCTATCTCTGGATTTGTCTCACCTGCCCGAAGCTCCTGTGGCTCCTGAAGTCGGCATGAAGTCAGCGTCTGTGACTGGGGCTTCCGAAGCCCACTGGTCTATGAGCTCCACCGGGTTTGGTCCTCTCTGGTCAAATGCCGTGCCTGGCATTTCTGGTTTTGATGTGGGTGGGCCTTTCCTTCAGCTTTGTACTGCTGTCTCTTGGGGCCCAGAGAGAAGAAGCCTTGTCTGCCCTAGTTTCCCTAAGATGCCGATGTCTCCCCTAGTGCCTGCCTGTGCCCCCAACTGGCCTGTCAGCTCCCAGCCCATGGGGGACTCAGTCTCTCCACATAAGCCCCTCCCTGGTGTCTGCCCTATGGCTGTCTGGCCCCTGCTCTTGTCCTTCCAGCTCTGGGAAGTTTGGGCTTTAGAGACAAGTGGCTGTTCTTTGAGAGAAAAAGGTCTCAGAAGAATTTTAGGAGTACAGGGCTGGAGAGATAGCTCAGCGGTCTAAAAAGCCTGCTTAGGAAAGCTTAGGCAAGCGCTCAGGGACCACTGTTCGATCCCTGGCACCCATATGCTGTGCCAGTCCCATCCCCAGGGTAGGCTGAGCCAGCCACAGAAAGAAAGAAAGAAAGAAAGAAAGAAAGAAAGAAAGAGAGAGAGAGAGAGAGAGAGAGAGAGAGAGAGAAAGAAAGAAAGAAAGAAAGAAAGAAAGAAAGAAAGAAAGAAAGAAAGAAAGAAAGAAAAAAGAATTTTAGGAATACAAGTAGAAGGTGGGAGGTTCTAGCATTTTCTCCTGAAATCCTGATGATTCTAGAAGATTTTAATAATAGAACAGGAAGCTTTCTGTGGGGTAAGCAGGGTGAGGTGACTGGGCCCTCTTTGACAGTCTCCCATTCCATGACTATCACCTCCCTGTCAATCAGGCTGGCAGGCAGTAAGTGCCGACGAAGCAGAGGAAGAAAAAGATCAGTTCTGGATTTGCTTTCAGGGAGTTCCATCTCAG